>CAUYSK010049922.1:0-32699 GCA_963575035.1 Avahi laniger | reverse complement strand
CACCGTCTGTGTGTGTATGTGTGTGTGTGTGTGTGTGTGTGTGTGTGTATGCGTGCACGCACACACTCCATCGGCAACTTAGCACCACTCCTAGGTGACTTCCTGGCCAATTTCAACAATCAGAAACGCCACCAAACAGCTTCCTGTGGACTCCTCCTGCCTCCTGCAAACTAGTTACTTGTCTTAAGGGTTAGGAGACTCAGACATACTTCAAGAGAGTGAGAGAACCACGCACACTTACACGGAATGGTCAGACTCCCCGCTCCAAACACCTGTCCTAGTCCAGAGCGAAATGCAATCACACTTCAGAAGTCCTGTGGTTCGAGAAGTGGTCAGTGAAGCATTTCTTTTGCCACTTTCTTTAAGAAAAACAGTAGGAGGTTTTTATGGGGCTGTTTGGTCTCCTCCCTTGTTCTTGCTTGGGTAGGGTGATGTCCAGCTAAAGCGACTTCCTGCCTGGAGGCAGAGAGCAGCACCAGACAGCCTCAGAAGGTTCTTCGTTCTGTTTCAGCTGCCAAGTCCCTGCCTTCACATTTAATAGAATCTGAATATGGATTATCCCAATTCATGGATATTCAGCATGTGATAAAAACATAAAAATCTCTACTTATCCCAAAGTCAAATTTCCAGCAACTTGCGCCCATCCCCCTTTTGGGATACGGCCATGAAATAAACTGTACAGAAAGTCCTATGAGAAGTGAAACAGTTTCCATAAAGCCTGTGCACCAGCATCTAAGTGTTTTTTCCAGGAGGCTGTGGGAGGCTAAGACGTCCTGTGATCCTGTGATCTCCACCCTCTGGGGACACATCCTTACACAGCCCTACCCTGAGCGTGGGCAGAACAGGGGACTTGCTTGTAACCGATAGAATATGGCAAAGAGGACGGGATATCACTCCTATAATTGCAACTCATTATCTAAAACTCCGTCTTAGCAGATTGGAGAGAAAGACGTCCTCGTTGGCCTTGAAGAAGCAAACAGCCATACTGTGAACATGAAGGGAGCCATGTGGCAGCAGCGGACTGGGGACAACTTCCAGGACATGAAGCTGGTCTCCAGCCAACAGTCGTAAGAAGCTGGGGCTCTCACTCAGGCAGCCGCGAGGAAACGAATTCTGCCAACAACGGGAATGAGCTTAGAAGCTCCAATCAAGCCCTCCGATGAGGGCGCAGCCCAGCCAATACCTTGACTGCAGCCGTATGAGACCCTGAGCCCAGGACCCAGCTCAGCCATGCCTGGACTTCTGAGCTATGGAAACTGTGAGATAATAAATGTGTGTTGTTTTAAGCCACCAAGTTTGCGATGGTTTGTATGTAGCAATAGAAAACTAATAAACAGGCTCTGGACTACTTACTCAGAAGCTTGCTGACTGTCACCCAATATCCACTATGGAGGCTACTGACTGTTAATACATAAATTCAGGTTATGTTTTTCTAAAACTCAGCTAATAAGAAACATAATACTAGCAAGACATACCCATCAGGAACAGATTCTGTTCCCTGATAGCAACTGGAGGTGCTACGGTCAGTCTTTAGCACACAGTGGGTCCGCAAAGAACACAGGATGGACGTACAAGGGAAAGTGAAACAGGAAAAGAGATGTGAAAATCGATAATACCGACTACCATTTATTAAAAATGTATTGTGTGCCAGGCACGGTGCTAGGGACTTTAAGTACATGTTTCATCATCAGAGTAGGCACAGAAAGCTGCCTCGATTATTAATCGAGTTTCTAAGAATTTACAGAGAAGCAAACCCAACTTACGACTTGTGACCCACTGCTTCCTGCTATCTTTCTGTTGTAAGAACATCCAGCCTCTCGAGCAGAGCCCGTATGTAAGAATGTACCCAACAAGACGCTGCCTTGAGTCAACTGCCATTAGGCCATACTGTTAACTGTGAAAAGGAATGCCACAGTGGGCAATGAGTAAGGTGGACACGCTCTGGATTGCACAGGTGCTCAACCAGCCCGGTAAATTCATATGCCTCCAAACCAAACAATGATTTTAGCAAAGGCAACTTTCCTCTTCAACATGCTTGGAACAGTATGATGGCGAGACATCAAATCATTAAGACCAAAACATGGTTTCATCTTTCCCAGTAGACAACCTGTTGGCATAATTCAATTCAGAAACATCAAGGGCTCTTCCAAAAAAGTCAGCTTGACGTCGGTGAAGAGGAGATCACCACTGAGACAAACTCTCATGAATGAAACAGTGGACAAGGGGCCAGTGAAGGGGAAGGACCGGGGCTGGGTGAGACATGTGAGGGGTGCCAAGAAACTCAGGGATGTGATAAATACATATTAAAATATGCAATGAAGAGTGAATATACAATACATAATAAATGCATACAAAAATACAAATAAAATATGCAATAGTTTAATATGATACTTTTAAAAATCAAAATCAATGCAAAAAAATGCATGATGAGCAAAATATTCAAAGTGTTTAAAAAGACAGCTGTGGTTGATTGTTTAAGACCTGCATTACTGTGCAATCGGAACTGTCCTTTCTAATCGGCCCACGTTCCCAGACCCCTGAGGCTATCACGTCCCCTGCTGGGTGGGTTTATGAGGGTTGGCCATGGCATGCAAACAGGTTGGACAAAGCAGGGCTTTACATATAGTCATTTTTTTCATTATAGAGCTTTTATTTTTTTTTAGAGACAAAGTCTCACTCTGTCACCTGGGCTGGAGTGCAGTGGCATGATCATAGCTTACTGCAGCCTCTAATTCCTGGGCTCAAGTAATCCTCCTGAGTAGCTAGGACTACAGGCACATGCCCAGCTGGTTTTTCTAAAAATTTTGTAAAGACGTGGTCTCGCTATGTTGCCCAGGCTGGAGTCAAACTCCTGGCCTCAAACGATCCTCCCACCTTGGCCTCCCAAAGTGCTAGGATTACAGGCATGAGCCACCATGCCTGGCCTGAAATTCTGAAAATTCCTGATGCAACAAAATATGTTTATGAATTATCAGGATAAAGGAATTTTCAGTACAAATGTCATTAGATTCATATTTCAAGATATCTCTATTAAGCTAGCCCAGATGGAACATTCCCCCAAACGTTCCAAACATTTTATTTGTGGATTTACCATAAACACACTGAACAATGCAGAGTGGTCGACAGCACAGTCTCTGGAGTCAGACTGCTTGGATTCAAATCCTGACTCTACCACCTACGAGCTGTGTGACCTTGGGCAAGTGCCTTAACTTCTCTGAGCCTCGAAAAATAGAAGACAATTGTTGTCTCTACTTCATAGGGTTGTTGGGAGGATTTAATGAATTAATATATTTAAAGTGCTTGGAACAGACCCTGGCAAATAGGGAGCGTCCCACGAATGTGAGCCATGTTCACGCGCATGAGAGTTTGGTTTCCATACGAAATACATACTTATGAAGGTATTTCCATTTCATTTTCTTTTAAGTTACATTTTGTTGCCAAATTTGATAGAATTATGGTAAGAACGACTACAATTCATAAACGAAACACATGTGAAAATAAGAGTTTCCCTCACCCTTTGTGATCATCTGAGATCCTAAATTAGAGCTCGCCAACAGCTAATGATGAGTTACACAGCTAAGGGATGGGAAGGGGACGATTTGGCTCTAACGGAACAGTGACAAATAGCTTAGGGCCATCGAGTTGCCTGAGTTAGCAAAGAAAATCAGAGCGTGTCCAGTTAAAGTTGAAGTTTGAATAAATGACAAATGCTTTTGTTGTAAGTATATAGCAAACATTGCATGGGACATACTTATATTTAAAAAATGTTCATTGTTTATCCAAAGTTCAAATTTAACTGGGTATCCTATATTTATCTGGCAATCCTACCTAGGGGCCAGCAGCTCAAATATCCCAGTCTAACCCTGACACTCTCGCTGCAAGAGATTGTGTGCAGATCATATCGCTAATGACAGCTAGGACAATAACCAAAGCTTAAATTTTGTTTGGTCTTCCTATTTAAGGGAGCAAAAATGTTTTTTGAAATATGTATATTTAGTTCAGGCGCGGTGGCTCACACCTGTAATCCTAGCAACCTGGGAGGCTGAGGCAGGAGGATCACTTGAGCCCAGGAGTTTGAGGTTGCTGTGAGCTAGGCTGACAAAACGGCACTCTAGCCCAGGTGACAGAGTGAGACTCTGTCACAAAAATTAAAAAAAAAAAAACCATTAAAAATAATAAAGAAAAAAATAAAAAAGAAATACGTACATTAAAAAAAAAAAAAACTTTGAAAGGCTTGGTCAAAATGGTTCACATGCCAGCCCCTGAAGGAGCCAACGTCACACGTCAGAGGGGATCAAGAGGAACATGGTAACGCCCCTGACAATATGCAAAGAACCCAGAACCGAGAGCTGCTATCATCGGGCCCCTTAATCAGCCCCTTGAGGGTTCAGATCACAGGACACCAGCCTCACAGGGGAGAGTCTCTGCCTGGGGGTGCTTCTGATATATTCAGTATCTAAACTCACCGAATGAGATTGAAATCCTATGGCCGGCGTTACCAGGAGTGTCCAGTGTACAGTTCTATCAGTTCTCCACCAGCCACGTGAGACTGAAACCACAGGCGTATTCTAAAGTCCAGCCTACGCCATGCATATTAACATTTACTTTGTTTAAATGCACACTGTCTTTAAGATACCAGGAAAAGGATTCCGGCAGCATTATAACCCCGGTCCCCCACTAAATAAAAAACCACAATAGCTTTCCTATATCAGACATTCACTATGTGCCAAAACTCTGCTAAGTGCTTCGTGTATTTTTCCAATTCTGCCCCCATCACCCTGGGAGGGAGGGAAATATCATTATTCCCATTTTATGGATGAATATGCTTGAATCACTTAGCCAAGGTCACCGAGCTGGTAAGTGGCAGATCCCAAACTCAAACCCAGCCGCGTTTAACCCCAAAGACAATGCTCTTGGTGTTTTCCAAACTTGTCACCTGCATGCACACTGTCCTTCCGACCTTTGCCACAGCCACTGCTGTTCATCTAAAATCAGCCACTGTTATTTATTTAAAATGTGTATTTGGGTTAACGCGGATCTACTCTCGCTATTCATTTTACCTTTGTCCTGAATAATAATATCTGGGAAGCCATACGTTGGATGTTTGTAAGTTTATATATTTCTTAACACGAATCAAATTAAACGTGTAACTACTGAGATGCAAAATGTCTCGCTCACATGCTACGCTCCAACCACACCATCAGTGGCCAGCACGCCACACTCCGGGATGTCCTCGATTCTAGAACGGGCAAAGACAAGGAAGAAAGCCAGGCATCGAGAGGAAGAAAGACAAAGAGCTAATGACCTGCGCCCGCTGCATACCACGTCTATGGAATATAAGCAGCAGAAAACCACAAAGAGCCAAGAACGGCTGCCGTTGTTCCCCATAAGCACAGCATGTTATAGCAGGAGACAGCACTTTGCCTGAGAGGCAGGTGACAGGGTTTGAACCACTGCTCTGCCTTATGCCTGGGGACAAGACACTGGGCTGTAATAGGAGGAAAATGATAAATGAAATAACCACAGAACAAGAATCATATATCCTTGGCTTTCCAGAAAAGATTTGGGCTATATTACACTGAGTCCCCTTTTTCTCGGATCTGATTCTATGATCCAAAAAAAAAAGCAGGAAGGCAGTACATAATAATTAATAACCAAAATGATGATAGCGGCGATCGTGATAATAGTTTACATTCATCCATTCCACAGATATGTATTGGGTACCTACGATGTGCCAAGCACAGTTCCAAGTAGGTGCTAGGGACACACGGATGATAAACCACCACTTGCTTTCACACCATTCCTACTCTAGGGAGGTGTAAGGTTTGTTTTTCTTTTTTTTTTTTTTAGACAGAGGCTGGCTCTGTTGCTCTGGTATCGGCCTAGCTCACAGAAACCTCAAACTCCTGGGCTCAAGGGATCCTCCTGCCTCAGCCTCCCGAGTAGCTCGCACTACAGGCATGTGCCACCATGCCCAGCTAATTTTTTTTTTCTACATATACACATATTTTTAGTTGTTCAGATAATTTCTTTCTATTTTTAGTAGAGATGGGGTCTCACTCTTGCTTAGGCTGGTCTCGAACTCCTGACATTGAGTGATGCACCCGCCTCAGCCTCCCGAAGTGCTAGGATTACGGGCGTGAGCCACGACGCCTGGCCAGAGGTATAAGGTTTTGATGTGCTCAGGATTCTCTCGCTGGCTCCTTAGAGCGTGGTTCTCAAAGTTTAGTGTGCATCGGATCCCCTGGGGGGAGGGGCGGTGGGTGTCAAAACACAGATCGCTGGGCCCCACCCTCAGAGTTGCTGATTTGGTAGGCCTGGGGTACGATCCAAAGTCTGTATTTCTAACAGGGGCTCAGTTGCTGCTTGTCGGGGACCCCATTTTGGGAACCACTGCCCTTCCACAATTCCATAAGGGAGGAACTTTTATTATCGTCTGTGGATAGATGGGGAAACTGAGGCTCAGGGAGGTTAAATTACTTACTCAAATGAACACAGTGAGTGACAGCACTGAGAATCCCGTCTGGTTCTTTTGGCTACCCCGTCTATGAGATTAGCCATTGCGCCAAACTGCCTGTATTCTGTGATCGGAGGGAGGGGACAGGGAGGGGGGAAGTCCCGAAATGCTGATTCAGCAAAGATGAAACAGATGCACTTTCTTTCCATCAAGATTTATAAAATTCAAAGACATGAGTCCTGCATGCTGTGAATCCGATGCGCTGGGTCTGGGAGCCCGAGATGACACTCAGCAGGTATCTCAAGTGAGATCTGGTCTCCAGGTGAAGGCACAACAGCTGCACCCCACTCCCAGCGCCATCCGCTAACTAATCTACAGGGCTGGATTGACGTCAGCCACAGTGGAAACTGCTCTCCTGCCCTGACCTGTTTAGACATTAAGAGAGCACAGAACACAGAGAGAGAGAGAATATCAGAAAATGTAAATGGAAAAACCTACAAGGAAACCAACCACCTGTAAGAATACAAGGCTAAAGTGCGTTACCCTCTCACACTGTTTAGTCACGAAATGCAAATGAAGAGAATTTTATGTGCTAGCTTTCCAGAAATATCTGGAGGGGGAATTATAGCCATGTCATTTTTTTTTTTAATTTTTCCTTTCTTCTTCCTATAAAGCTATATAAGACCGGCCTCATAATAATCTTTCCACTGCCCCTCTTTGAGAGCTGCCAATACTGAGAAGGTATTCAAAATAATCTCGCTGCTTGTCTTCTAGAGAGAAAAGAATCAACTAGAAGTTCCTGGTGAGAGCTGGAAGATACTGGAAGATTCAGGGTGGGTGAAATTAAAGTGATAATTAGGTTCCAAGAAGGAGGAATGTAATAAGAAAAGGAAAGCTTTGGGGTGTAAGAGAAGGTGGTTGACGGCAATCAACTTTCAGGATAGCACCAGTATCTTCCATTTGTATTTCTTGTTGAAATGAAATGATTCACAAAGCCAAGAACATATTTAAACGAACCTGTCATATATTCATTTACATATATTTCCAAATAAACATCAGGAAAAAATAATTTAAAATCTCATTAACTTTGGCTTTGTTTGTGCTCTTTTTTTTTTTTTTTTTTTTCCTTTTCCCAAGGCGAATTATTTACTGAGTTTGGCTTTCTTTTGGATTAGCATCGACTGGCATGTTTACTGGGTGAGGCTGCTTTCTGAGAACAGCCAGGCTTCTACAATCTGAACAAATGCAGAAATGCACACTTATCTTCACCTTTAAGAAACTTCATCAAGACAAAATATTCCTAAGCAATCAGTCTTAGGACTAGCACTGTAAATAGAAACACGATTCACGAAAGCTGCCCTTTCTACTACCTAGAGAATGTCCAGAACTTAGATCTTCGTGTATCTCTACAACACAAGTACACAAATACTCCATCTCTGGGATCTGAACAGAGAATCCATAGAATTCTGAGGTCAAAAATATTTAAGAGCCGGGCACGGTGGCTCATGCCTGTAATCCTAGCACTCTGGGAGGCCGAGGTGGGCAGACTGTTTGAGCTCAGGAGTTTGAGACCAGCCTGAGCAAGAGCAAGACCTCGTCTCTACTAAAAAAAATAGAAAGAAATTAATCGGACAACTAAAAATATATAGAAACAATTAGCTGGGCATGGTGGCACATGCTTGTAGTCCCAGCTACTCGGGAGGCTGAGGCAGGAGGATCGCTTGAGCCCAGGAGTTTGAGGTTGTTGTGAGCTAGGCTGATGCCACGGCACTCACTCTAGCCAGGGCAACAGAGTGAGACTCTGTCTCAAAAAAAAAAAAAAAAATATTTCAGTGTGCTGTGGCTCTTACAAGAAGGGGACTGCATCATATATCAAGTCATATTACTGCAAAAATCAAACAAGCAAACATTCTAACACAATACGAAGAAAAGTTAAGGACTTCAAATAAGTCACACTGGCATTTGCAAAGCAAATTGCAGCCTGTTCTCTTGAGTTGTTAAGGCAATGAGGTAGTTGGCCAAAGAAATGTCCTATTCAATCTCAGCATTTAACTCACTGTGGCTTATCACTATATAGAATATTGAACCCAAAAGTGAGCCTTAAAGAACCTCTAGTCCAACCCGATTTTGAATAATGGTGAATAAATTAAGACACAGAGGGGTGGCATGAACATGCACATCCAAGATGCAAGTTAGTCTCAGTACCAAGACTCAAACTTAGTCAGACCCCCAAGACCAATGTACGCGGCATTATACCATTGGTTTTCAAACGGGGTTCCGTGCAGGAGTCTAGCAGGCAGGATTTCAACATCCTCAACTGCTTCAACCCAGCTGCTTGACTTTTAGCTACTTTCTATTTGGGGATCTTTCATATGATTTCGCTTAGAAAAGGGGGCTCTACAGCCTGAACAAAATTTGAACATTGGCTGGGCATGGTAGCTCACGCCTGTAATCCTAGCACTCTGGGAGGCCGAGGCAGGGAGGATCACTTTAGGCCAGGAATTCAAGACCAGCCTGGGCAATAGTGAGACCTGTTTCGACACAAAATTTAAAAAATCAGCCAAGTGTTGTAGCATGTGCCTGTTATCACAGCTACCGGGGAGGCTGAGGCGGGAGGATCACTTGAGCCCAGGAGTGTGAGGTTGCAGTGAGCTATGATGATGCCACTGCACTCCAGCCTGGGCAACAGAGCGAGATCCCATCTCCAAAACAAAAACAAATTTTGTTAAACATCACGTCACTACCCCCATTGCTGTATCCTATAAAACAAATTCCCTCGGAAGCTAGGATCCTGCCAGGTCTAAGTCATCTGACATTGTTTACCAAAGGATGGCACTAGGGTGGGAGACGATGCTCACTCTGCCTCTGCGGTTCTCCTCCCTCCGTCCCTCAACTCCCGTGTCTTTACACCGGCTTCATCCCCAGCACAATTATCTAAGCGCTATTCACCAAAGTGCGGTACGCGTGCACCTGTTAATATCAGGTTATATTTTACCCGGTGTATGGACACGGCATTGAATAACTCTGAATCCCACAGCACAAAATTTATTCCTTTTTCCAAATCTTTTTCAATTACATCAAGATTATACCAAGAAAGTCTCGGTTTAGTGCTATTATTGCCTTAACAACTCCCCAGTGTTTGCTAATCTCCTTTTAACCAAGAGAGAAGCCCCTATTTCCTCATTTGTAATAATAATACCTGCCTCATAGAATGGTCATGAGGTTCCAATTAGATATGAAAAGTGCTCAACACTGGCTCTAATAGAAAATAGTCCACATTGACTAACGGGAATCTTGCTTTGTACCTGTTCCTGTATAAGGCACAGAAAATCAGGGTTTAATAATGCCCCTACCTTCAAGAGATACCCCCTAGCCATGACATTATTTTTATTTATTTATTTTTTCTTTTTTTAGAGGGAGGGTCTCACTCTGTTGCCCAGGCTGAAGTGCAGTGGTGTCATCATTGCTCATTGCAGCCCCAACTCCTGGTCTCAGGCAATCCTCCTGCCTCAGCCTCCCCAGTAGCTGGGACCACAGGTGTGCACCACCATGCCCAGTTAATTTTTTTTTTAATATTTTGTAGATACAGGGTCTAGCCTGTTGCCCAGGCTGGTCTCGAACTCCTGGCCTCAAATGATCATTCTGCCTCTGCCTTATGTTATCACAGTGAAATTTACTTTGCTTTGTAGAAGCTTCAAGATTTTACAAGCTCCTCTGGAGACAACTAGAGAAATGTCCCGAATAGCATAGATAGGGCCAGACCCTCACCTGTACCCTCTTGGTATGGTACAATGTTACACAGCATCATAGGACCCTCAAAGAGAGTTTCGGAGGATGTTGCTTTGGAAACTCTTTATGTTAATTCAGTTTAGAAGGCAAGCATGAGTCTAGCACGTAGCATATCACAGTGTAGTCCTAAGAAAAAACGTCTGTGTGCTCACTCTGCTCCTCTGTTACTAGCAAAGGGAAGGCTGTCATTCACAAAGATCACACTTCAGTGTCTCCCTATCCAATCAGGTTTGAAATTCACTACCAGACACTCCTGCCATACAGGCCATCTAGGGCCAACTAGAGCAAGTGGCTGTACTTCTCACTCCTTGGCCTTTAAGATACCATATGGTTCTAAACTTCCATGCATCAGTCATGCCCGATGAACTTCTATGCATCCTTCAAAACCCAATTCAAAGGTCATCTCCTCTGTTAAACTTTATGGTAGATTGTATTACTGTTCTGCAAATATTCTCTCTCTCTGTATCTCTCCCCCCTTTCTCCGTCTCTCTCTCTCTCTCTCTCTCTCTCTCTCTCTCTCTCACACACACACACACACACACACACACACACAAGAAGAATAATCACACCCACTCCAGTAATGGTGGGATTGGCCATGTGACTTGCTTTGGTCAATGGAATGTCAGCTGACACGATGGTTGCTACATCTGAGCAGATACTTGGTTTGGTTTGGCTTCTTGTATTCCTATGATCTGTCACGAGAAGAGGATGTCCAGGAAGCTGCTATTCCTTCAGCCTGGGTCTAGAATGAGAGTCCCGTGGCACAGACTTATGCCCAACGCCCATCCTACAGCAGAGCTGTTTCAGTGACCCAGAGACACATGAGCAAGAAATGAAGTATCTGTTGTCACAAATCACTGAAATTGGGGGTTATTTGTTACTGCAGCAAAAGCTAACTGATACATTCTCCAGACCAAACCTCCCTCCTCTGCTATGGCAGGACTTGAACATATCTCTATCCAAGGACTTCTTGTCCTATTTTATATATATTTTTTTCTCTACAAGTCCATGTCCTCGCTAGACAGCATCTTGAGGACAAGAACTTTATCTCTTCCAGTTTCTTTTATGGCAGGCATTCAGTATACTTGCTGAATAACTGACATTGTTGACAAAATACCACAGTTCGATGTGATCACAAACTCTCAATGGCTACAGGCATAAGTAGCACATATAAAGAAGATTTTAAACACAGCAGCATATGCTTGGCAAGAAACCAAGGCTTATGTTTCATAAGGCCAAGAGGACCACTTGTCCTGAGCCTTGAATCCAAAAGGGACTTCAAATTCAGACATCTGATGCTATCTCCGAAGGACGTGAATCATCCGTCACTGCATCGTGTGTGTTAAACATGTTGATTTTCTAAGTGAAAACATTTAAGACATACCACCAACTTGCATAATTCTATTTTGGCATTTTCTTAGTTTTCTTCGTTTTCAATATACCAGGAAACTCCAAGAATGAGAGCGGCATAGGGCTCTCTCTCAACCTCTGAGAGGTGTTGTGACAAGAGTCCTGATTTTTTTTAGTGCCGTTATGTGCTAAGTATAAGCAAGTTCCCCTAAAACCAATTTAAGCAGTTATTGGTAATCCCAAGGTCAACGGGAAAAGCTACTTTGCTGGTATTTAGCTACTTGGATCTCTGACCCTGCTTAATGCTATATCTTGGCTTCCCTGGTGAAATAAAAGTAAGAATTAACATGATTCAAATGATGGTGTGCTATACTCTTCTGGGAAATATGAAAAATATAGCTGTGACCTTAAGACCATTAGGAACTATGAAAACTTACAGCAAAACGTTGCCAATGAAGGAGAACTACGTTATAATTTACGCCCTTACGGAAAACTGCAATTGTTTGCCCACAGGAATTTTAAAGCTTGTCTGAGAGTTTTGAAAATGACAGAGAAATTACATCTGTAAATAATAACGTACCTTTGAGCAAGAAAAGCAAAATCCTAAGCCGTCTATGCAGATGACCTCAATACATAAGGGGGAAAAAATACCAAAAATGTTGCCGTGCCTGCCTTGGGGCGGTGGGATTATGGGACTCTGTTTTGTACTTCTTAACACTTCTACATCCTGTCCAAATGTTCCACAAGGAGCCAGCTTTCAAAATATAAAAAGAAGGAAAAAACAAATTAAAAGGAAGAGTGATTTGATCTTAACACTTCAGAGGAGAGAATGTTCTCTGATCTTGGCTCCTCGGACGCTGTATTTTAGGAAGACAGCAAGCAAGGACCTATAAAGATAGTGAAATGCCAACTGGGGAAGCTTACCTAGTTAAAAAAATTCACTGACAGCCAGTCCCCTCAGGGCAGACACTGTTTCCAGCAGTTCTGAAAACAGTTTGTTCCAAATTAACCTTTTGATGACAGTTTCTAGCAAGCCCAAGCCCTACCCTGAGCAGGGCGCAGGGAGGTGGAGACAGGGTAACAGTGACAATTTTGGTTAGAAAATGAATGTCATATCTTGTCCCTTCCCCATGTCGGCTTCAGAAGCAGAATGCTCCATCCCCAGGTGGCCCAAGGGGAGAAACATCCTGGGATTTGCACAATCAGTTTCTAGACCAGGATTCAGGGACCTGGTTTCTTTCAGCTGTTGCGAGCCACTCATGTGTCAGGGCGCTGAGGGATAGTTAGAAAGTCCCATCAACGAAGCAGTCACCACCGCCAAGCACCGTGGAGTGGGAATGATCCCTTCTCCATCCACATATCTCACCACTGTCTTCCTCTAAACCTGTTCATTCAGGTTGGACCCAGAGGCTCACGCCTCTCTAATCCTAGCACTCTGGGAGGCCAAGGCAGGAGGATAGCTTGAGCTCAGGAGTTAGAGGCCAGCCTGAGCAAGAGCGACACCCTGTCTCTACTAAAAATAGAAACAATTAGCTGGGTGTGGCGGAACACACCTGTAGTCCCAGCTACTACTTGGGAGGCTGAGACAGGAGGATCGCTCGAAGCCAGGAGTGTGAGGTTGCAGTGAGCTATGATCACACCACTGTACT
Source organism: Avahi laniger (assembly GCA_963575035.1). Taxonomy (NCBI): domain Eukaryota; kingdom Metazoa; phylum Chordata; class Mammalia; order Primates; family Indriidae; genus Avahi; species Avahi laniger. The sequence goes on along the minus strand of CAUYSK010049922.1, from coordinate 19,454 downwards.
CTACCCAGGGTGACAGAGGGAGATCCTGTCTCCAAACAAACAAACAAAAAACCCTGTCTATCCTATCATAGTGGGCTGAATAGCATCTCCCCAAATTTCACATTCACCTGGAACCTCCGAATGTGACCTTATTTGGAAATAGAGCCTTTCACAGATGTAGTGCAAATGGAGAGGAAAACATACTAAATTAGGGAGAGCCCTAAATCCAAAGAGAGCATCCTCATATGAGACAGAAGTAAGAGACGCAGAGAGAAGGAGGCCACACAAGGACAGGGGCAGAGATCGAAGTGATACCGCCACAGGCCAAGAAACGCCAAAGCTGGAAGGGGGAAGAAAGGATTCTCCCCTGCAGCTTTCAGAAGAAGCACGTCCCTGCTGATACCTTTATCTGAGACTTCCAGCCTCCAGAACTGTGAGAGAATAAATTTCTGTTGCATGAAGTCGCGCAGTTTGTGGTACTTTGTTACAGCAACCCTAGGAAACGAATACACCTGGTTCCCACCAAGTTCTCCACTCTGGCGTCTCTGGACCCTGCTGTACGGCACGACCAGGTGACCTGCTCTGGCCAATGAACCATGAACAGAAATTGGAACGTGTCGCTTCCAAGTGGAAGCCTTCAAGAACCAGCACGGGCGTCTACACATCCCTTTTACTGCCTTGGCGACTGCGGAGTCGAAGCCTCTATTAGCTTTAGCCCATGGGTGAATCTGATTAGCAGTGGCCTCTGTTGACCTGTGCTGAACACACAGCGTGAGAGAAAAAACAAACATGTGTCATGTTAAGCTACTGAAATTTGAGAGTTGTTTGGTTTTTTTCCAGCAGCATATGGTAGCCCACACCGGTTGGTACACATTCCACAGACTACAAGGCAGCGCTTTAAAAGATAAGACAACAATTATAATCATAACCTAACAACAGATCCCCGAAATACATGAAATAAAACCTCATAGAATCAAAGGGATAAATAAACAATTGAACAATAATAGTTAAGAAACTTCAATACTGCACCCTCAATAAATGATAGAATAACTACACGAAAACAGCAAGGACATAGAAGACATGAAAAAGAAGGAATGAATAATAGAACATATTGCTAAGTAAAAAAAAGAAAATTACAGAATGATGCATACAGTAAAGGTATAAAAAACACAAATACATCAATGAAACAATGATACATATTTGCCATAAGTACATAAATGTATATTCAAATACACGGATAATGGTCTAGAAGGAAACACAGCAAACTGATAATACTAGTTAGCTCCTGGGAGCAGGGAAAAGGCCCTAGAATTAACTGGAGAGCTGGTCAAAGGAAGTTTTAATTTTATCTATTACAATCCAATTTTTTACTAGGAGAATGATTAATGCATTATATGAATATAATTTTTTAACAGTTTAAGTGAAAGAGAAAGAATCTGGGTCCTTTAATGGTGGTTTTGACCCGAAATAAGGAAAGAACAAGACCATCTCCTAAGCTAAAATAAAACAGATAAATAATAGTAATGCATCAGTGCCATTTATTGAGCATTTGCTATATATCAGGCATGAAACCAGCTACTCTACATGCATTAACTTGAAATTTCACAATAGCCCCATGAGAGAGATACAGTCATGATTTCCGTTTTTTAGATACACAAATCATGGCTGTGAGAGGTGAAATCTCTTTCCTAAGAGTAGACTCTATAACCCAGTCTCTTAACTTCTCTAAGTAAACTCAGTGCCTAGGGTAGAGACGGCAGGTCCCCAGGGTGACTGCCCACGCCGCAGAACAGGGTGGAGGGGAGGGAAGATTCTAGCATAAAGAAACAAGAATTTCTGAATTTGGCACTGACCTGGCTTCAAAGTGGGTTTGTGGCCAACAGATGGCAAACTCCTGGCCTGCAAGCTTGAGAAAGTGTGGACTCACTGGAGATGGAACCAAGACAACCCTCCTCACTCTAAATTACAGCTCTTTGTGTACTGTTTTTACTCCTGATGCTATTAGAGACAGTAACAGTGTAAACACTCTGATTCGGGGACCCTGGCATCTGCATATTTATATGAATCCAGGCTTTGCTATTTGCTCACTGTGTGACTTCAAGTTCTCATTTCACCTCCCTGGGCCTCAGTTTCCTCATCTGTAAAATGGGTGTAATAGTAAGACCTGGGTGTAATAGTAAGGAATGAATAATAGAACATATTGCTATTCAATATACTTCAAAGGGAAGTATATTTCCAAACCCTACTTCAAAGGGTTATTATACTGATTACACGAGCCAATACATGTAAAGTCGTCAGAACTATGCATGTGCTGCAGTGCCAGGCACATCAAATATTACGTAAGTGTTGTCTGCCATAGTTATTCCTAATTCCACAAATGCCAACTGTGGGGTCATATATACTTATAAGATAGATGTGCAGTAAATATTAAGCAAATTAAATAAAGCTGTCTTTGAGGCCACACAGTGAGACCTTATTATAAAAAAGGCTTTTCGAGACACTTCTAACCAAGGCGGTTAACACACAGGCTTTAGAGTCAGGCAGACCTAGACTCTGCCACTGAGGGGCTGTGTGACCCTAGGTAGGTTGCTTCACCTCTCTGAGCCTCAGTTTCCTCATCTGTAAAAGAAAAATGTTGATATGATGGGCTGTGTGACCCTAGGTAGGTTGCTTCACCTCTCTGAGCCTCAGCTTTCTCATCTGTAAAAGGAAAATGTTGATACTACTCTCTCAAAGCTGCTGTGAGAACTAAATGCAATCAATGTAAAGCTCTTAGCACCATGCCTAGCACATAGTACATGCTCATTAAACAACAGCAAGCATCATCAGCAACAGAGGCCCCCCCCTTGTATTGGGCTCACCTACCCCTTTTCCATCACAGATAATGTTCTAATGCATCCACAAGAGGATGTACAGCCAGTAAAGTGGTTTGACAAAATAAAAAAGAAGTAATCAGTAAATAGTAGATGCTCTTCTTACATATTATAAATGCAAATCCCTGAAGAGTTTAGCAAATGTATGTTTGTGTGACAGCTATTTATGGAGGCTGTATACTTTTATTTGCCTAGAATTTGATGCACTAAATGTAAACAAAGTATGATGAAGACTCTAATAGAAGCAGTCCCCAGACAGAAGCCAGGGCTCCTTCCCAAGCTCTCTGGAAGGCTGGCTCCTCTGCGGGCGTGTTGACGCGGTATATTTAGGCTGTTAATCACACCCAGAAGCGTTCCCACCTATCTGAAGACAGGGCAAACCCAGCAAGTCTCAAATTAGCAACATCCTACAAAATCTCATCAGCCAATCTAATGCAAATGCTCTAACTTCTTCTCAGAGAAATTCTGTGACAAATGCTACCTCACAGGCTAAAGTTCATGGCTCAAGATCGGCTATCAGGACAACGTAATGGGCTTCTTGGTCAAAGTCCGCGTGGCTGAAAAAGCGCGTGTCAGTCGACTTCAGGGAAAAGGAAAGCACGGTTTACACATATTAGTGGAGGTCCCTATTTAAAGAGAATCTGGGTAGATCATACAGCAGGGAGAACAAAAGTCGTAAATAAGGCACTTGGGAAATTTTGTATCAGCTTGATTTCATGTAAAATCTTTCTGAAGACCCAGAACCAACAGATACGAAAGATCTAATGACTAGTGTGCTCGACCGGCGCTCTAATGACAAAGCACTACATTTCAGAAGAATGCAAACACATCTCAACCAAATTAAACACAAATATTTAGAGCTGCAAGACCCAAAGTAGAAAATAGCCTCTCTTCCTTGGAGGTTCATGCATCTATCCACCACGTACAAGGTGCACAATGGCACGGTGCTGCCTCTCGTGAAACTCACAACTCAGCGGGGAAAGGAGAAGAAAGGAAACAAAGAGAAGCAAATAAAATAGAGTCGATGCCCATTATTCACCGATTACTCCGTTTGCAGACTTGTCTATCACTAAAGCTTATTCGCAACCGCCAATCAATACTCACGGTGTTTTCACAGTCATTTCAGGACACGTGCACATGCGGTGAAAAATTTGAGCTGCCCAACGTACATGTCACCAGCTGAGGTTCCAACAAGGTGACACTCGATCTTCTTGTTTCATATGTTTATGCCTTTTTTTTGGCAATTTCACTGTTTAAAATGACCCCCCAGCTAGTGCTGAAGTCCTATCTGGTGTTCCTGAGCATGAGAATGCTGTATGTGCCTTACAGAGAGAATGTGTGTTAGATGAGCTACATTCAACCATGAGTTATAGTGCTGTTGGCCATGAGTCCCATGTTAATGAATCAACCATCTGTCTATAAAATAAGGTGTCGTTAAGCAGAAACACATGTAAAACAAGGTTAGGTATTGTTCAGTGGGTGAAAACGTGACCAAAGGTTTGTAGGAATCTAATACTGACCATCTCCTCTGCGGGTTCGGGATTTGTTAATTCTGTGTTCGTGGAAACTTTATGGAACACAACAACTATTGTGAATCATTAGAAGTGATTGTAATTGTAATGTAATTCAAACACAATGAAACAAACTAAGCTGAAATAGAACTAAACGGGTGTCCTATATTAGATTATTAGGGTATACGGTATATATAATATTCTACCTTTTGTGTAAGGGGGTGATATTACTTAATATATGTGTTAACATATATGTCATACATACAAACGTATATGTATATACACACACACATATATATATATTTGGGAGTTTTTTTAATGGAGATTAAAACAAACAAAAATTTAAAAATCAAAATAAACCTATCTGTATATCAAGTTGGTGACAAAATTATACAGAGAAAAAATTTTATATGACTCTAACAGGACATATCCTAATGGCCAAAAAGAACTGCAAAAAAAAAATCTTAATTGTATTCAGTATTCTTATTTAACAGTAACAGTATAAGTATCATTATTTTGAAATATATAAATAAATATTTAGGTCGATATAGTTAGAAACCAAGATTCCTTCCTTAACAGAGATACAAGTATAAAATCAAAAAGTTAACTCCAGTAATCTTATATTTAAATTTGAAATAGCATTATGAATTCCTTTTCTCTAAAAAGTACATACTTTTTAACTCTACTGAAATGATAACCCAGTAGCAGTGGGCACCCCAAGTACCCAACTGTGGTTCCTAAGTGCCACTTCTCTCCAAAAGGGATCAGGGCTTCTTCAAGAAGTGGCTTATTCCATCTGTGGGGAAGAAAATAATCCTGGGACAACTTCTTGTGCCAGAAAAGCATGGAAGTCATTCATGACGACTGGCGCCATGTTCAAAAAACTTGTGCAGCAACTTCAAGTGGCTCCCATGGGCCGAAGACAGGACACACTGAGCATCAAAGAGAGTAATGGCTACAATGGGTTGAAACACATCAAATCATTTTTTTGAATTCATACATTCATAATAAAATTCTTAAAAATTCCTGCCCAGCTATGGAGGTTGCTAGGGTACCAACTCATCATTTGAAAAAGTACAAAGAGAAAGAATTGGCATTTGTCCTGCCTATAAACTGTACTTCAGAGTAACCATAAAGGTGATAAGCAAAAGTTATTTATAAAAGAATTCTAGCTTATCATGCAGAAGGAATACTAGGATTAGGAAAAGCGTTGTGCTGCAAACCCTAATGGAATAAGGGCTCTAGAGACCGTCATCATTAGGTGAAAGACCATTGGGCTACCTCATAATGGATAGATCAGGCTGACAACACTTGACCCTGTTCCATCAATCTTGTGTCATTAAACGCGTGACGTCCAGCTGTTGCGTGGTTTCCGATAAGATCATTACAAAATACAGAGCATCACCTATGGAGTATTTCTGTGAAAGAAAAACACAAAAACCTGAACGTAATCCAACATCTCTAGATCTAGCCATCATTTCGTCATTTTACAAGAAATTTGGGGATAGAGGAAAAACTTAGACCACACCCCCAAGGAAGCATGGAAACTCTACCAGACAAATGACTCCGTATCTTTAACAAGTAAGTAAGGTAGGAAAAGCGGACAAGGAACTCTGAGGATTAAGAACTTAAGAGACGTATGAACCAAACGCCATGTGAGACCCTTGCATGGACCCCGGTTCAAACAAATCAACAGCAAAGAGACATTTTAAGGACATTTGGAGGTATCTGAACATGGACTGTGTGTTAAATAACATTAAGAAATTATCTTTTTGTTTTATAAGCTGTGGTGATAACTTTGCAGTCACGTTATTTTAAGAGGCCTTGCCTGTTTGAGAGGTACACGGAAATATTTACAGATAAAAGTCTACAACCTTCGGGATATGCTTCAAAACACACACACACACACACACACATACACACACAAAAGTGGGACAAAGACAAATGAAACAAGATTAACAAGATGTTGATTACTGCTGAATCTGGGTGATACGTCTGTGGAATCTTGCTAAACTATTTTTTTTCCTTTATGTTTAAATTTTCCACTTTAAAAAAAAACATTAGAAATAAATTGTCTGCTACTGCCCTTACTATTTAAAGGGGAAGATCACTAATGGTGATAGTTTTTAACCAATTACAGAGTGGTTCACTGTTGTTTTAATACACGGCGATATGTTACATAATAATAATTACAGTAATGACAGCAGCAATAGCCATTACTATCATGACTTCCTGAATGTCTGATATAAGGCGAAGCATTTTATACCCTGAGAGGCAGGTCCTGATAATATGTGTATTTTTCAGACGAAAAAACAGAGACACAGAGTTGCTCAAAGACACACAACTAATGAGCAGCAAATCTGATACTTGAAACCAGGACCGATCCCAAACGCTGTGTGTGTGTGTGTGTGTGTGTGTGTGCGCACGCGTGTGTGTGTTTCACTCGCTACAGAACACTGCCAACGTAGCCTTTTCAGAACCAAAGTTATGGCTGCCTATGGTTCTTTCTCATGTAGATCTGGAATCAAACAACAGAGAAAAGAGAAGAAAAACCAGCTCTCTCCCCATCCCAGCCTCAGTTTCCTGCCTATGCAAACCATGGAAACCTTCCCTAGCCCATCTTGTTTTCTGCTACAAGAAAAGTCCTGATAACTCGTTCACAGGGATGCTGTGATCACGGAACGTTATGTGCAAAGCACCCCAAGGATGATGGACGCTCTGGGATTCCTCATTAGCATCTCTCAATTGGGAATCTGGAAGCTGCTGCTTGGGAGGTGAACTGCAGGTTTGTTTTGCATCTGTCAGGGCTGCTTCAGATGAGGAAAATGGACTCCACCAGTGCCGTTTCCAAGAGCTCTTTCTGGTGCTTTGGAAGTTTCCCTGAATATCCATTCTCCTTGTCAAACGTTTGCATTCATCCAGAAAAGAAAAATCACCCAGCAGCCACCAGCAGCGACAGCCACAGATGGCCCTGCTCTTGGCAGAGGTGGCCCAACGACCTTCACCACCCACCCCTCTGCCTGCGATGTGGAGGCACAATTAGAACTCTAAGGGTGCACTTGCTAGACTGCCTCTTGGCAGGCATCCTGGGAGGTGACACAGCATGGCCCGTAGGACAGCGGATCCTGAGGCTTTCCAGTCCTGCCTCCACCACTCACCAGCTGTGTGTCCTTGGGAGAATTACTTGATCTCTCTGTGCCTCAGTTTTGTCACATGCCAAATGGGATGGTTCCTACCTCCCAGGGTTGTTGTATGGATGAAACTCTGATAATATATGGAAGGTCCTTAGTCCAGTCTCTGGCACACTGTCACCACCCAGTAACAACACTGATCATTTTGCAGTGATGATTTTATCATCATTATACTAAGAAAAAGAAAGAAAGAAAAGAGAAGACCAGGCCTTCCCCAGGTTCCAGCTAGACACCGGTATGTGAAAGCAAGGCAATCAATGCGTTTCAGTATAAAGTTAGTGCTTAGGAAGTCATTCTGCCCTTCCTTTGTCTCCTTATTTTTTTAACTCTGGTGAAATATGTGTAACATAAAGACATCATTTTTAAACGTGCAGTTCAGTGGCACGAAGCACACGCACATCGTGTGCAACCAACACCACTGCCCGTCCACAGACGCTGTGCATCATCCCAAACTGAAACCCCGCCCCGCTCAACAATAACTTGTCACGCCCTCTCCTCCCAGCCCCTGGCAACCACCATTCCACTTTCCCTCTCTGTGATTTTGACTACTCTGGGTCCCTCATGTAAGTGGAATCACACGGTATTTGTTCTTTGGGGTCTGGCTTCTTCCACTTAGCATAATGTCTTCAGGATCCATCCATGTTGTAGCATGTATCAACACTTCATTCCTTTTTTAAGGCTAAATAATATTCCATTGTATGGATATACCACCTTCTGTTTGTCCATTTGTCTGTCCATAGATCGTTGGGTTGGTTCTACCTTTTGGCTATTGTGGATAATGCTGCCATGAACATGCAGAATAATGCATGCTATGAACATACCTTTCCAATCCTTGCTTTCTACTCTTTGGGGAATATACCCAAAAGTGGAATTGCTGCATCATATGGGAATTCCATATTTAATTTTTTTGGAGGAACCTCCTTATATTTAACAGAAACCAATTCTTAAATATTTATAAGACAGGCACTTGAATTATTTGTTTCACATTTAATTATCTCAGCAACGCCCATGGGGTAGGCATCACAAATGGAGCCAGAGACTGCAAAGGTAATTTGCCCAAGACATCATACTTAGGAAAGGCAAGCGTCTGGATTTGAACTCAGATATGGCAGATTCCAAAGCCCAAGTTTTCCCACCAGGCCACGCTGTCACCCCTAGAAAGGAAGAAAAACACTGGTCCTTCTCGTTAAGGCGAACTTGCATGTACTCTCTGGGCCAGTGGGAGGGAATGAATAACCCAGAAACCCAGCACCACCGCCGAGCCGCTGTGCGACTTCAGACGAGTCCCTTCCTGTCTCTGCATCTCAATTTCTTCATGTTGGAAATAGAGTTAATACTCCTAGGAGTGTACCCCAAAGAACTGAAAGCAGTTCTTACACACCAATGTTCACGGCAGTGTTATTCAGAATAGCCAAAAGGTGGAAGCAACCCACATGTCCAGCAACGAATGAATGGATAACCAAAATGTGGTATATCCACACCATGGAATATTATTCAGCCATAAAAAGGAATGGAGTACTGATTCAACAAGCTGCAACATGGACGAACCTCCAAAACATGCTAAGTGAAATAAGCCAGACACAAAAGGACAAATATTGTATAATTCCACTTATAGGCAGTACCTAGAATGGGCAAATTCATAAAGACAGAGAGCAGAACAGAAGTGACCGGGGGCAGAAAGGAGGAGGAACGGAGAGTTATTGTTTAATGGGTGCAGCATTTCTATTAGGGATGATAAAAAAAAGTTTTGGTGATGATTGTGACATAGCATTGTGAATGTATTTAGTGTCACTGAATTGGATACTTGCAGTTAAATGATAATGATACAGTGACAAATATTATGTGTATTTACCATAATAAAAAATTATTTTTAATGAAGTTGTTCTTCATTATACTGGAGCTGTTGGATTCAACTTGTTTTCTCAAACTTTAATGTGCTCATAAAATCACCTGATTGTATTAAAACGCAATTCGGTGAGTCTAGGTCAGGTCCTGAGAGACGGCATTTCTCACTTGCTCCCAGGTGACACCCAGGGACCACACTTTGGGTAGCCAGCTACGTAAAGCTCAGATGAGCGCCTAACTTAGAGTAAGCTCCAGGTAAGCGCTAGCTATGGTTACGAGATTACTATCACATAATACAGTTACATAACTAATGTAAAATTACAACTTTAATACTAACGTTGATGCGGACCTTTCAGACGCTTTTGTTTCCCAACAGTAAATGCTCATTTCAAGAAGAAAGAAGCACACTGTGATCTGCCTCTGAAATCTCACAACCTCCCCCCCCCCAGCACACTCTTTTTACAGAAGCTACAAGAGAATCGTGCACAGCAGGGACTTCAGCGGCTGCATCTCCCACAGACATCTAAAAACATTTCTCTGAAAGTGTCACATGGATAAAAACACCAAGCTTGAAAAATATTTCCACTTTAAATGATCTCAAGTGAACAGAAGCATACATGCGTAAGATATAGGGGCACCCTGGTCTAGCCCAGTCCACACCCTGTTCCTGGGCAGCCCTCGAACGCTTCTGATGACCTGGGAGCTCATTTTTAACTATCCCAGGCATTCGCTCGGGGCCTGCAGGGGAGGAATAGATAAGAATAGTTAGGGCTGCAGAGAATGGCTCAAAATGGCTCAGATTCAGGTCACCCTGCTGTGTCCATCTCCCTTGCTAAGGAGGGCATCCCTGCATGGATGTGGGGCACAATCTAGAGTCAAGATGGCCACGGTCATGCCCATCACTCCTGGGAACAACCCAGTCCACATCACTGTTAGAAGTTCTCCCTTCCCATCCCTCCCCCTCCCACCCATTTAGAGCTGATAGCTGCACACATGTATCAAGATTCAAGACCATATCTTGGCCAGGCGTGCTGGCTCACACCTGTAATCCTAGGCAGAAGCAGGAGGATCACTTCAGGCCAGGAGTTCGAGACCAATCTGAACAACATGGTGAGACCCCCATCTCTACAATAAATAGAAAACTTATCCAGGCGTGGCGACATGCTCCTGTAGCAACTCGGGAGGCTGAGGCAGGAGGATCTCTTGAGCCCAGGAGTTTGAGGCTGCTGTGAGCTATGATGATGCCACTGCACTCTAACCTGGGCAACAGAGTGAGACCCTGTCTCCAAAAAAACAAACAAAGAAACACTACATCTTATCATTCTGCTTTAAGGATTCAATCTGCTAGGCATGAAGCCCAAACCATAGGGAAAATTCAACCAGAACATTTCCAAATTAAGCTGAGAAGTTAATTTGGAAAACCAAACCCTGATTACTCCAGACCAGCCAGATGAATTGCTATAGATTTACTGTAACTGTAGCAGCAAACATTTATTGAGTGCTTGTCAGGTGCCAGACACTGAGCGAAGCATGTCGCACCTATTGTCTCATCCTCATACCAACATTAGGAGGTAAGTACTAACGGTTTTCTATGTTTACAGATGGGGAAACTGAGTCACAGAGGAGCTGAAGCCCAAGGTTAAGGCCCATAACTGGAAGAAGCAACGCGGTTATCCCATATTTAAACCTATCTAAAGAAGAGTTAAAAATCACAGTGTTAAAAGGCTGACATATGAATACAGGAAGCACAGGATGTCAAATTCAAGAATTCAAACTTAGTCCTAAAACCACAGGCAAAAAGAAGAACAAAGAGTTCACCCATATCCAATCTGAAAATACTAGTAATGCCTACAATTTGGGGATTCTTCCCAGTGCCAGCACGAGATGGCTGTCGGGGGTTTGCCATGAGTGATCGGTGACGAGGACACATGTCCCTTGTTACCTGGGGCTGCCAGATTCAGCAAATAAAAAGACATCCAGTTAAATTTCAATTTCAGATACACAACGAATAATTTTTTAGTATAAGTATGTCCTGTGCAATGTTTGGGCATCTTTATACTGAAAAAGTGTTCTGTTTTGTTTTTTATCTGGAATTCAAGTTTAACCGAGCACCCTGAATTTTATCTGGAAACTCCATGAGTTGCAAATACCATAAAGTACTCCTGGCTGGGGCACACTCCAGCCAGGCCCTGCCTTGTAAGGCCACAGTTTCCCAAGTACTTTAAAAACCTTCTTGCATTTGACCCTCCCAGTATCCTCCGTGGCTCAGTAGAGTTATGTAACTTGCCCAAGTCACACAGCAGCAAGAAGGTGGCGGAGCTGGGACTCAGCACTGTGCTTCCGTTCTCCATCCGCTCACTGTCCCAAAAAAGACACGTGGACCCTCCGGAAGAGGAGGCCAGATGTATGACCACACTTGGCTCCAGAGTGGACTAGTGGAGGGAGAGCTGTCATTTAAATCCAGCTGACCTTGTGAATGCTGAGTTAAAACCCTCCAAAACATCCCATTCTGCTACCCAGACATTCCCAGTCCTATGTTCTTGACTCTTTTGATCCGTATGTTCTACTCAGAATTCTCCGCCTTTGCTGGAATTCTGGGGTAAGGAGTCTAGCTACACTGGGACATCAGAATCTACTGTTTCCTCCAGCCAAGCTTATTGTCTTTTAGGAAGAGCATCTCAGCTTTCATTTGGAGAACATCCCCCCACTCGGTCCACAGGGCTTGGGAAGGGCTGACCTCGCTCCCTGGCTCCAGAGCTGATTCATGAGAACATGGTGCCCTCCTGACCCCACAAGTAGAGAAGCGAACCTCTCCTGACTGGTGCGGTTACCCCAGATATTCATCGGAGCCCCCGGGAAATATTCATGCTCGTCCTGCAAGTAGTAAGGGCATAGGATGCAGGTGTGGGGCTTCCAGTGGCCATCTGGCCCACGAGGAAAGACTGCCTGAACGAAAGCAACCCAGAAAGAAAGTGGAGCTGAGAGTTAAGTACTCAGATGCAGCCATGCTAAAGCTACTGCTACCATAAAGTTCTCAGTTACATAAGCCAAAGAATTCTCCTTTTTTGTTTAACCGGTCTCTGTCGCTTGCAACCAAAAGAGTCTGGATTCATTATAACCAGTAAATACCATCACTTCTTTTCATCCGTCAACAGGCAAGGTCAAAAACATCTGGAATTCCCGTTCACTGTGAATTCTAAATATATCCCAAATCCAATCACGGCTCACCAGCCTGGTGTTAGCCACAGTCTTCAAACTCATCTACCTGCTTCTACTCGGGACTCCTGCGGTCTTATTCTCAATGTGGCCAGAAAGATGCTGTTAAAACTCAACTCAGATCATGTTTCTCCTCTACTCAAAACCCTCCAATGTGCTCATTTCACTTAGCAAAAGTCTTTACGCTGGTCTAAAAGGCCCTGATGATCTGGTCCCACTTCACTTCTCTGATGCAATCTTAAACACTCTGGTCACACATGCCTCCTGGCTGTTCCTGCAAGATCTCAGGGCCTTTGCACATGCTGTTGCCTCACTCTGTGTCCTTTTCTCCTCCAGAGACCCTCATGGATCATGCCCTCATTTCCTTCAAGTCTTTGTTCAAAGGTCACCTTTTCCATGAAGCCTGTTCTACTTTTTCTTTTTCCTTGATACTTAACCACCTTCTATCATCCTTGATAGCTTCCTTATTCTTTATGTTTATTTGTTTATTGTCTGTCTCCCCCGGCTGGAATGGGAGCTGCACGAGAGCAGATCTCTTTGCCTGTTTTAGTCAGTGATGTATCCCCAGCACCCAGAACATCCTTGCACAGTGTGTTGTAGGCGCTCCATACTGGGAAATCACAAATTGGAATACAGCTGGCCAGGAAAAAAGAAAAAGGTCTGAAAAACAGAAAGGCAGTGTCAGGGAGACTAGACAAACACAGTCCAGGGCCCAGCAAGTGCCCCGTGACGGCTCCTCCCTCTGACCCCAGCCTCAAGGTGGCATCTGGGCTCAGGCCACCCTCTTCCCTCTTGGTTCCACCTTAGCGAAGTCCCCTCAGCACACAACTGAGGGCAACTGGCTGCGAGGAAATGTGATTACACACACATGACTAAATCGTAGGGGGGAGCAAGTCTTCCTCTTAATCTGAGTTCATTTAAGACTGTTCTCATTATCGTTAATCTGATCAAACAATGACCAGCTTCTCAGACCTTAGCATTCCACTAATGAATTTTTCATAACTCTGTAGAGACATTTTCTGCGCTGCTGTTAATCATAAACCACAAAGCATGGAATTTAAAACGTATTTCCATTTCACCACCTCTTTTCTCCTGGCTTTGTTTTCCCTCCATCCACCCTTACCTTTCTCGAGGTCTTGCCCGTCTATAATTATGACGATTATGGGGTGGTTTGTGTTTGTTGTGGTGTTAAAGAACCTGCCTCTACCTTAGGGGACCAATAAATTCATGTTATGCTTTCAAATCATATTTGAGAAGTGGAGATCATCTATTAGAGAGTTTTATTCGATTTGGCAAATGAGACTGCCTTGTTTTCCTATAATAAGGAGGAGATGAGGCAGGAAGAAGACGCAAAGGAACCCAGTTTAGAGAAAGGAAAATGTGTTGTCCCATCTCTGTGCCTCCAAAGAGCGTGAAATCACTTTATACTCCACCCATATTGGACTTTATTTGGTTCCTCAGATGCCCCGTACGCTCTTTCCTATCGTTAGGTTTTTGCACACGCTGTTCCCACTGCCTGGAATACCCTTTCCTTATTTCTAGCTAACTCCATCATTCTTTGGGTCTTAGCTTTAACATCACATCACTAGATCCATGAGGGCACATATTCTGTGTCCCAGTACCCAGCACAGGACCTGACAGGCCATATATATCCGGACATCTCCACACGTGCAAGACTTTCAGTACCCTTGTATGTCTAATGCATGGGACACAACGTGAGGGAATGCTAAAGCCAATCAACCAGGTCCCCTTCCAAAGCGGACATCGCAGATGGCAGAAGACTCATCCCAACACCAAAGCTAGGACTCCTCTCCTTGAGTTTCCTTTCAGACCCACAATTCCTTAATCAGATAGTTCCTTAAACAACAAATCAAAATATTTATGCACAAAAGAAAACCCTATTTCTTGAAGCAGCCACACTGGAAGGCAGCTGCCTTGCCCCAGCTCTGCTGACATTACTTAAAATACGCTTGAAAACTGTCTTCAGGGTTACTTTATAAGAAAACAAATCTCTTCACTTTCCTTTTCATTTTTTTTTTTTACCCCAAATAGTAGCCTTCATTGTGGCCACTTAACTGACTGACATTTAAAATGTATAAATAGTCAAGTTCACTCTCAAAAATAACAGGATGTGTATGCCCCTGAAGATGATCATGACAATGTTCTGGGCCCAGGAAGTGTTGGTGTGATCATAGTAATCTGGTTATGCTTAAAGCAGAGTACTTATTGTTTATTACAAATATATATTAAAATATATTGAGAAGCCAGGTGCGGTGGCTCACGCCTGTAATCCTAGCACTTTGGGAGGCTGAGGCAGGAGGATCGCTTGAACCCAGGAGTTTGAGGTTGCAGGAAGCTATGGTGACGCCACTGCATTCTAGCCTGGGCAATACAGTGAGACCCTGTCTCAAAAAAAAAAGGAGAATTTTCACATTTAAAATTTTGAATTCTGGAGTTATATGAAAAATGGAAATATCTGATAAATAAATACTAGGCCCAAATCCTATGCGCTGGCAACACCTGACGTCGCTAAATGGGGTGCATGCTCTCCAGTTCAGCATGACCCCATATCACCTCCTCCCAAATAGCCTACCCCAGACCCATTTCCTTCCTGTGGGCTTCCCACCTGGCCCTGCAGACAACTGACTGTGAGATCCCTAGAAATCAGCCTCACCTGTAAAACTCACACCTGTTTCCTTCTTTTCTGATATTCAACGTAGAATTTATTGTACGCAACATCTATTAACTAAAACGTATTAAAATTTTTCTTCAAACTTAAAACGTAAAGCTATTTTTCTAAAATAAGAGGAGCATCAAAGGGATTTATTTTTCTGTTGACTGGTTGGGGACATGTGCACATTTGTTACACGGATATATTGCGTGATGGTTAAGTCTGGGCTTTTTGTGTAACCCTCACCCAGTTAGCATCCGTAGACTCATCTGGAAATTTCTCATCCCACACCCTTCTCCCACCCTCCTACCCTTCTGAGTCTCCCATGTCTATTATTCTACTCTATGTATCTCTTTCTGATGTCATCTGAAAAAAAATGTCATATTAAATTAGGGTTCCTTGTCATTGACATGGTTCGATTTCTATTTATTTCAACTGAAAGTGTGCATTATTAAAAACCAAGCCTGCCCCAAGTTTCTTAGTTCATCATGATCGCCGATCCACGTATATAGTAAAGTGACTTTACGTATTTTTACGAAATTACAGATTTATTAATATTTGACACATTTTCCTCTTACAGTTTTCATTCCTGAGTAAAGCCACAAGCTTTAACTCCTTTTAAACTCTGAGTGGGTTATAAATTGGTACACTCTTTCCAAAAGATCATTAGAAAAAGTCTTACAAGTCTACATTAATTCCACTTCCAGGTGTATTTCTTTTTTTTTTTTTTTTTTTTGAGACAGAGTCTCACTCTGTTGCCAGGGCTAGAGTGCCATGGCATTAGCTCACAGCAGCTTCAAACTCCTGGGCTCAAGCAATTCTCCTGCCTCAGCCTCCCAGGTATATTTCTTTTTTACAATTTATTTTTAATTTTTATGGACACATAATAGTTGTACGTATTTATGGGATGTGCGTGATATTTTGATACAAGCATACAATGTGTAATGATCAAATCTGGGTAACTGGGCTATCCATCGCCTCAAACATTCATCATTTATTTATCATTTCTTGGTGTTGGGGACATTTCTAATCTTCTCTTCTAGATATTTTAAAGCATACAATAAATTATTGTTAACTATAGTCACCCTGTTGGGCTACTGAACACCAGATCTCATTTGTTCTATCGAACTACTTTTGCACCCGCTAACCAATCCCCATTCACCCCCCGCTCCCACTACCCTTTTTGGCTTCTGGTAACTGTCATTGTAGTCACTACCTTCACGAGACCAATTTTTTAGCTCCCACTAGACATACTTCTTAAAGCCACAAATAAAAATGCTGTGCGAAGATTTCATTTCGAAAGTAGTCATTAAGGCTGTGTTTACAAGAGTGAAAAACCAGAAATAATCTAACTCACGAAAAGGGGCTGGTCAACTCAATTATGCTATATCTTTATGCTGGAATGTTACATAACCATTAGAGATGCCGTAAAATATAGTTTTGGCAGGGAAAGACATTCACGTCTTAAGAGGGGAGGAGGAGACTACAAAATACACACAATACAGTTATTCTTAAAAGTCATGTAAAAACACGTTTGCCTGACGAAAACCCTGTAAGACTCTGTAACAAGCTGTTAACAATGTTGACATGTGGGTGGTGGGATTATAAGAGCGTTCATTTTTCTTTTGGACAAAATATTCTATTTTTTTCTACAGTGAACGTGCTTTGTCTTAATGACAATCAATGTCTCGAAATGAATATTCTCTCCGTATCTGAAGTCAGTGTGAACATTTCATCACCTGGCATATTAACCTAAAATAGTCAACCAAGCACCTGCAAGAGCTCCAGGGAATTATCACATAGAACCGTCATGGACAACCACAAAAGGTACGGAAGGAACTTTTGAGTCTAGAGTTCCTAACTGTGTACCAGCCTGAACCTGGAGACATTTCTTTCGTTCTTGGCAGAAGACAGTTTCCTCCCAACGTGGCCCCATTTTCCTAGCCAAATGAATGTCCACAGAAGAACTACTCACAATGGCCACAAGTGGAAACAACCCAAATGTCCATCAGCCAATGAATGGATCAACAGAATGGTTATATCCATGCAATGGAATATTATCGGCCAAGAAAAAGAATGAAGTACTGATACACGCTATAGCATAGGTGAGCCTTGAAGACATTATAAGTGAAAGAAGTCATAAATGAAAAGCCACGTATTACATTATTTCATTTATATGAAATATCCAGAGCAGGCAAAACAATAATGACAGAAAACAGACTAGTGGTTGTCAGGGAATGGAGGACAAAGGAATTAAAGTTGGCTGCTAACAGGTACAAGATTTTTTTTGTGATGATGGAAATGTTCTGCAATTAGATAGGAATGATGGTTATAAAACATTGAGCATGTATTAAAAACCATTCAACTGTATACTTTAAAATAGTTAAAAGTTTGAATTTAATGTGTATTTTATATCTCAATTTTTAAAAACCTAAAAAAATAAAATCTGGAGTGGCGATAGTAACATCAGAAAAAAATAGTTTTCAGAGAAAGGAAAATTACCAGGGATAAAAAAGAACTTGAAATTAATAACAAAGGGTCAAGTGACCAAGAAGACACAACCATCCTAAACTGTGTATACATTTAACAAAATAGCTCAGAATACATGAACCAAAGCTGATGGAACCAAAAAGAGAAGTGGACAAACCCACGATTACAGTGGAAATGCTCCTCTCTCTGTAATCAATAAGACAACTAGAGAGAAAGTCAGCAAGAAAACAGAGGGTCTGAACAACGCTATCGACAAACTATTAATAGATCTAATTGGCAATTTATAGACCCCTGCACCCGTCAACAGCAGAATGCACATTCTTTCCAAGTGCACACGGGATATTCACCAAGACAGAGCACATCCTGAGTAATAAAAGAAAGCTTGAACATTTGAAGGGAATTAATATCATGCAAAATGTGTTCATAGATCATAATTGAATTAAACTAGAGAAGTGGTCAGCAGGATGGCTGACTAGACACACCTGGTGCTTACCCCCTTCCCCACCACAGGAAGGACCAAAGCAGAAAATAAACAGCCGAGACTTGACTGGGGAGTCGAAGGGAGAGCCCCAGAGCGCAGCGAAGGAGCAGAGATGCACCTGTTGGCAATTGGAATCCCAGGAAGACAGCAGGGAGTCACCCGGCCTCTGCAGCCGCATCTCTGTGACCCAGACAGAATCTGCCCGGAGTCAAGAGGGCTTCCAATTTAGGGAAAAGGTAAGCAAAAGATCTCCACCACTCCCCTTTGCCACCGCGAACACCGAGAGTCCTTACCACAGGAAAATCCCACAGTCCTCACAAGCCCTGAGCCCAGTTTGGAGAGCTGCCAACAGTTCAAACGGTTGTACTGCTCCAGATTTGGAGCATCAGGTATGCGGTCCCCATCTCCCATCCACCGCATGAGCCGAGCTGCTGCAGCATGGCACCATTTTGAGACCAGCGCCACCTCTGGAGTGCACCCTACTCTGGGGCCAGGTAACCACTGCACCTCTCCAGCACTGGGGACCCATTTTCAATCCACCAAGCCCTTGCAAGTGGCTGAATGCCACAACCCCAGCTGCGTGGTGCCTGGGCCCAGGATTGGCTATGACCTTGGTCCTGCACAGCAGGGAAACGAATAAACTAGAAAATCTACAACAAAAGGATAATTAAAAATATCATAACACATGGCAATTACACAACACACTTCAAAAGAAAACATGCATTAAAGAAGAAGCCTCAGAAGACATTAGAAAATACTGTGAACTAGAAAACCTTAAAAATACAACATATCAAAATTAGTGGGATACAGCTAAAGCAGTCCTTAGAGGGAAATTCACAGCAATAAGTGCTTACATTAAAAAAGGAGAAAGTTCTCAAATCAACAATCTAAGCATTCACCTCAAGAAAACAGAAAAAGGCCGGGCGTGGTGGCTCACGCCTGTAATCCTAGCACTCTGGGAGGCCGAGGTGGGAGGATCGCTCAAGGCCAGGAGTTCAAGACCAGTCTGAGCAAGAGTGAGACCCCGTCTCTACTAAAAAAATAGAAAGAAATCAGCTGGACAACTAAAAAATATATATATATATATATATATATAAATTAGCTGGGCACAGTGGTGCATGCCTGTAGTCCTAGCTACTCGGGAGGCTAAGGCAGAAGGATCGCTTGAGCCCAGGAGTTTGAGGTTGCTGTGAGCTA
>CAUYSK010049919.1:0-138987 GCA_963575035.1 Avahi laniger | reverse complement strand
GGAGGCTGAGGCAGTAGGATCGCTTGAGCCCAGGAGTTTGAGGTTGCTGTGAGCTAGGCTGACGCCACGGCACTCGCCCCAGGCAAGAAAGTGAGACTCTGTCTCAAAAAAAAAAAAAATAAAATAAAATAAAATAAAATAAAATAAAAAGATATATTTTGCTAATATACGTAAATTTAAATTGCCAAACAAACTTAAAATGATAATCCTTATAATCGAGACTTAGGAAATATTCAACAACATATGAAGGAGAGCAGTGCTGATTCTGTTAGACATTATTTTCTTCTAAATAACTTTATTTTGGAAAAAGAACAATCTGCTATATGTAGAGGCAGAAATTGTGAAAAATAAAATTAATAAAGA
Organism: Avahi laniger; assembly: GCA_963575035.1. Classification (NCBI taxonomy): domain Eukaryota; kingdom Metazoa; phylum Chordata; class Mammalia; order Primates; family Indriidae; genus Avahi; species Avahi laniger. Next base: position 138,624 of record CAUYSK010049919.1, on the reverse strand, counting down.
ACAAGGTTCAGAACTATTTGCATTCATGTCATTATACTCTATTGTAACTATCTTAACAAATCTTGGCAGAGTTTAATTTTTTTTCCAAAACCTCTTTATAAAGATTTTATGAAAGTTTAAAATTGGCAATTTTTCTGAGCGCTCGTTAAAAAGTATCTTGAGACTTCTGTGCATTTTTCATAATTGATCCTTTTGAGGTAGATGGGTTAAGTAGCCAGTGCAAGTAAATTCATCACATGTTGTTTCGTCTATTATGTGATTAAAAGTCATGAACTTCACTGAAGATAAAAAATGCCCAAGAACTAAAAGCTATCAAAGGGTTCTCAGCATAAGGATAGGCTGAAGCAGACAGGTAGAAGTCTTTTAAGTATTCTTGAATCAAGGCGAAGTTACAGCCAAATACGTTTTTCAATGTGAAAAAGAAACTTAAAAATTTTTTTATTGAAATAAAATTCATGTAACAGAATTAGCCATTTTAAAGTAACATTTAGTACACTCACAATAGTGTGCAGCCAAAAATATTCTTTTTAAAAAAATTTTTATTTCCACAGATCTTTAAGCACAGAGTTATTCACCAAATTGTAATACATCACTCCTATAAAGACTTCAATCATTCCAGCTAAAAGAGACCAAATACCAAATAGCTATCAAGCAGTGACAACTCTTTGTCTTTTCTGATGCCAACGAAGATTTCCAAATCCTTTCAGTGGAAAAAGTCAGCAGAGACCAAAGGGGCTCTCAATGTTACTGCCGAGAAAAATGCATGCTCTCTTTACATATTTTAATAAATCAGGAATGCTCAAAGATCTACAGGGTGGATAAAGTTCCACAAGCTTTCCAGGAGACAACAGTTAGAATTTCCAGGGTAAATTTGAAAAGTATTAAGTGACGTTAGCAGTAATAATTATGTGCTGGTGTTTGTATTTTTTAGTACTATCTAATTTGGTCTTGCAATTCTTTGTCAATTAGCAATTTCAAATATAAGACCCAAATATCTGGAAACAGTAATTAAGTGGTTTCCTATAGTTCCTCTGAATATAGACACTCTCGAATGCTTATGGGATTTCACCTATTAAAGTAAAGTAGTTTCTCCCCTTCTTCCTTGGATCTCCTGCCAGTGCCTCCTATTGTAGAAGCTAAAAGTCAGCTGGCAAGAGAGCCTGGGACTCCCAGATCCCATATCCCAAGAGAATTTGCAGATTCCCAGCCTTAACAATACAGAGTCAAGCAGAAAAGAGCCCTTACGGATGTGAGAGAGAATTGGCCAATAATTGGCACAGCCCACCTCTTGACTACTCAGCATTTATACCCTTTAATACATAGATAAACATCCATTCAACAACAAGCCTCATGCTTCTGCCTTACAAGATGCAATTATACTTTGCACAAATAAAGATACTCTCACTCTCTCCCAGAAAAGGGGAAACCTAAAATCCCATCAGCCACTGTATCCTACTCTGGGTGATATTAATTCCTGCCTGGATATTCTGTAACCCAAAGACCAAATTGTAAAGTTAATCACCACCTATGCTTATATAAATGTAGACCGTGTCTTTGGCCATCTGTCCATCCAGGAAGGCTGGCCCAGGGTTTCCCTTTCCTGCTGGCTCTCAGGCATAGTCTGCAGCTCTGCCCTCTCAGCTGATGCCAACATTTCATAAACTAAGCCCAAGTTTGTTTGAGTTTTTCCTCAATGAGCCAGTCATAGAAAACTCCCCATTAGAACTAAGTTGTGGTAGGGCGTGGTGGCTCACGCCTGTAATCCTAGCACTCTGAGAGGCTCAGGCGGGCTCTTTTGAGCTCAGGAGTTCAAGACCAGCTTGAGCAACAGCGAGATCCTGTGTCTACTAAAAAAATAGAAAGAAATTACCTGGACAAGTAAAATTTATATATATTTAAATTAGCCGGGCATAGTGGCACATGCTTGTAGTCCCACCTACTCAGGAGGCCGAGGCAGGAGGATCCCTTGAGCCCAGGAGTTTGAGGTTGCTGTGAGCTAGGCTGACGCCACGGCACTCTAGCCTGGGTAACAGAGTGAGAGTCTGTCTCAAAAAAAAAAAAAAAAAGAACTAGGTTATATGAGCTATAACATACCATCTCACAATCTTTATCTAAACTTTAGTAAAATGAATGATATCCATTTTTCACCTAAGTACTTGCACCCTTGGTCTCCTACATAGTCATTAGTTCTACTTGAATGAACAAAAAGAGAAATGAAGCATATTCAAAAGCCATAACTTTGCATCTGCTGAAAAAGAAAAGGAGGAACTAATCCAGGAATTTCCTTAATCCACCTACAGCCTACGTGAGAAATAAAGACAACCCAAATGAGCTATGGCCTTGTTACCAGACCTGTTAAATCTCAGGCAGCCAAATTAGAGATAAAGAGATGCATGGTGAGATGAAAGGAGAGTTCAAGTTGAACCCAGAATGATTTAGGCTGGAGACCGCCTCGATGGGTCAGCTGGATTCCATCACAGCACCTACTCTTTTCAGTATCACTTTGCTAAGGAATCTGACTGTGCTGACATGAGAACTTCTGCACAGTTACTTTTGGTGATAAATGGGACCGGTCACTCTGGATGAATGGACAACACCCAGTACTCCAGTATTACCTGTAACAGAAGGAACTGTCAAGTACCATGGATGAATTCTGGTTTTAGACTTGCTTTCACAGGCTAGTAAAGCAAGTTGTCAGATTTTAAGTCCCTTAGCCAAAGTTAAAAGCAAAAGACTGGCTTGAAACACATTCAACAGGAGGGCATTATTGATTTGGTGGTCTTTAAAATGCCCCAGCCATTCAGACAATTAAAACATTGTACAAGTAACTATAAAATTATAATTTCTCCCATTGTTTTTCTCCCAGATATATACCTGAAGTGTTTCCATTATTTACTTATGACATGGTTTTCAGAAGCTACTTTCTTTTCCTTTCTCTCCTCTGAATATCTTCATTAGTCTGGTGATGTACCCAGAATTGGTGAATATTTAAGATGAGGTCTGACCAGACAAGATAAAAATCAAGAAGCACATCTCTGTGGTCGTATACTCCCTATTTTTGTCATTACATCCTAAGGACACACTTATATCTCTCAGTGGCTACATTATATAATTTCCCTTTCATGAGTAGGACAGTTAGGGCTACACTTTCTGACAAACAGAAAGAGGTTTAAGCAACCCAAGGTGAAATAAGATGTTTTTTAATGGTGAGGAATTTCAGGTGTGCGTCAGTTCTATGAGACAATAATGTAATGTAGCCACTAAGAGATTAAATGTGTCCTTAGGATGTAATGATAGAAATATGGAATATAGAATCATGGAGATGTGATTCTTGATTTTCATCTCGGCTGGTCAGACCTCATCTAAAATATTCACCAGTTATGGCCCCCAGCTCTTCAATTTTTTGTAACTACACAGCATATTCAAGCATTGAGGGATTTATTTAACAAACATTTTTAGACTGTCTAATGATCACAGAACATTGAGCAGGTGAATTCAAGGTATTGCATATATAATTCAGGATACAACTTATTCCTTTAAAGAACTTAGGAATTAGTGTAAGCAATGCTGCATACATAAGAGAAGACAAAGGTAGATCAGAGAAATCATCTACGCAACATTAACATCTTAATTTCTCTTCATGCTCTAGGAAGACATTGCTAATGAACCTGACAGTCTTTCCCTTTGAGTCTAGATACAGCCTCAGAATGCTTCTCAAGACACCTCTCCAGGCATCTATTATTAATCAACCAGATTCTGTTCTGAGATGAAACCTACTTGGCACACCTAAGTTGGAGTACATAAGAAAGAAAGATTGATTCTTAGAGATTAGGAAAAGCATTTGAGCTGGCAGCTAGAATGTCTTCACATCGGGATTTGAGTAACTTTCTCTCCATGTGGAAGAAACAAAGTGAGCCAGGTCTGAGGTGCCAAAGAAAGGGTAGTGCAGTTTGGCTGAAGTCTGCGAGAGTGGAGGTAAAGCTAGAAACAGATAGCTGAAGCCTTGGATGCTGCTACACTAGCATTCGGAAGTTATCTGGAGGATAAATGTAATCATCCACAATATTATATCAGAGAAGTGATATGTTTTAGAAATATCATAGTTGGATTCTCTAGGAAGAATAGGAAGAGCTAAAAATAAATTAAAATACAGGAAGATAAGTTGACAAAACATACAAAGGAGAGGGTATAAAGTTGTGACAATGAAAGTGAACAAATGGCGGTTGGGAGAGGCACCCAGGAAGAGACGAGACAACCATGACAGTGGCCCAACCCTGGGAGTGGGAGGCTGGGGATGAGCACAGTAGATCGTGACATTGGGCGCCTGGGTGTAAGTGGAGAGAGGACATGGTATCATTAACTAAGATAGAGGGATCTGCTTGTGTTTGGAGCATATTGAGTGTGAGGTGTGCGTGGGACCATCCTGTTGAGGTGTCCTGGTAGAAGTTGAAAATATGGGGCTGAAATTTGGGAGAAAATAGAAGGTAGAGATGTGGAGTGAGAGCTCCAGCCATGAAAATGTAGAAGCCCAGTATGGATGAGAGGAAGAATGGCCAAGGCACAACTTGAAAGCCTAGATTTAGGAAGTAGCCTGAAGGAAGAGAGAGGCACACAGAGAAACCAGAAATGAAGCACATCTTTTTTTCTAAGATAGTAACTCCTACCCAGAGTTATAGATGATTCTGGATCAAATAGGATTATTTTTTTCAAAGCAAGCTCCTACAACAGCCTTGGCACTGATTTTTGGTGTGGCTATTTAGAGGACACCATCAGAATCATTCACTGCCTAAACCCAGGGATCTCAGGATAGAAAGAACTTCCTGGGACAAATCTTTGAAGAGGTTGTTACAGCTACAGACTCAGCTCCCATTCAAACTGGCCTCACAGGGCAGGGTGGAGAGGGCATCCATTGAGGTATACTCCAGATATATTTATGGTATTCCCTCGGAGTCAAGTCTTGGCTTGATTCTGAGGGTACAGAGGTAAGCAAAACCCAAGCCCTTTGAAGCCTTAAGGAGGCTGTAATCTAATAGGGTAGACACACTTGAAATTGTCAGCAACAACATGATGGACAAAACAATTCATCTGTCCAAAGGGAAGCATAATCATAAAAGGTACTACCCAGAGATTCTTCTTTGACTTGCAAGGGCCCTGTACCTGGCCTGGTACCACTAATATCTGGATGAATAGACAGATGGCTAGATAGAGAATATATCTGCTGATGACAGTGATATGGAACAACTGTTAAAATACTGGAGTTGTCACCTTTCCCCTCCCACTACGGGTTAAAGAAAGTACTGGCTTAGTCCTTTCCCTTTCTATACCCTGAAAAAAGGATATACTTCAATTGCCACAAGCCTTCTTTCCAATCCTAAAGAGGTTAGAAGTAAAAAGGACCAACCTCGCCTCCCAAAAAATCACACACATGCTATGCTAATTCCTATGAAGAAAAGATTTATAGTTAATGAACTACACCACTCCTTCCCCCAACTGCTGCTCTATATGGGTGGTGTGTCGTGGGGGCAGAATATCTAGAATGAGGAACAGACATCTTCCTAGGTATGAGAGTTAGTGGCCCCAATGTGTTGCTGGACTCAGAGGCCAGGAAAGAACAGGACTAGCAAGCACTCCCAAGTTCTACCCAAAACCCAGGTTGAGATCAGTATGACAACGTGGATGGTGCTTCTGGAATATAATATATGGCAAAACAACTAGTCTTCACCAAACATCTCATGGGCTCTCTTGTATTTCCCAGGCTTCTTTGAACTTAGGGTTCAGACCATGCGAATAGCTCTTGTTCATGAACTGTAAATTGACATGGCTCATGTCCCTGCCAGACTGATGTGAATAAGAGCTGGTGTGCCTTCTCCAGTTCTCTTCCCTCCATGGTGAGCTAGAAATTACAAATTCAGGATGTCATAGCTAAGATGGAAGAGGCTGCCAGAGTAAAAAAATCTACCTTTGATGTGTTACATCACTGTAATTCTAGGGTTTATTTGTTATTACAGCATAGCCTAGCATTATTCCAACCAATATTTAACACCACTCTGGTTATGAATTACATGAGTCATTACAGTTATGACAGTAATGTTGAATAAAGTTTTTAAAAGGCCTTAAACTCATTTTCACACTGCTTCACCTTCCAATTTAATTCTACCACTTCTTGCCTCTAAAATGTACAAGCACTTTTACACTTTTATTATCAGATGTACATACCAATATATATAGTTTATATATATTTTTAATGCAATATATATACATTCTTTTAATACAAATGCAAGCCAAAAATGCAAAGAAAAAGATATTAGCATCCATATCTATCCAAATCAACCACTGTTTGTGTATTTGTTTTTCTTACAGACACTGCATTAGATGATGATATGTTTTAAAGATGGTTTTCAGAGCAACAAAACACAAAAGCAATAATAGGAGATACAATTGATAATACATCTATATATGAATAGGAAACTGGCATAAAATTTAGTATCTTGTACTCAAGACAGTCCATTTAATTTCAAAGCACACTTATAGAGGTGGCTTGGAAGATAGATCATTTTTATTTCAGTAGCTTCAAGGGTAAATTTTAACTACCCTCTCATTTTTTTCTATTAAAAAAGGATACACAAAAAATGAAAAAAAATAACAAATTTTTTCAACCCTCTAGCATAAATATTAAGCATAGTCAGGAACACAAAGACAAAGAAGAAGGAAGGAAAAAGGAAAAGCTTTCAGCTATTATATTGTTACAATTTATCAATACTGTCCCATAAAATTTTTATATGACATCTCAAGATGTGATAAAAAAAGTAATAAGTTTAAAATAAAACTGTCCCTCAAGTTCCTTTCTAATCAGTCTACCTCTGAAGTTGTGGCAAATATTAAACCTGAATTCTGAAGGGAAAATAGAAGGTAGGCTCAGAGGGAAATGACAAAGAATAGAGCAGAAAGTATATCTTAAATAATACCATTACTCATTAAACCATTCTCCAGGTCTGTAGAAAGATGACAAAAATCTCAGTCTAAGGTCAAATATTGTGAAAGTCACAATTGTTTTTCTGTTTTTTCCATTCACCCATCCATCCATCACGGTTTATGCATTTCATCATCCATATATCCATTTATTTTATGCACCAAATTCATTCTATGTTCAATCATTCTATGAAATGCAAAGTGCTATCCTCAAAGAACTTGGTAAACTATCATGTAAATAATTTCAGAGCAAGGCTGATGCAGATATGACATAGGAAAGATACCAAAATAGGCTGAGAATACAGAAGAGCCATCTCACAGTGGCGGACAAGGAGCTTTCATGAAGCAGAAGGTTGCAGGTGGGTGGAATACCCAGTATACTGCACCTAGTTTCGTACCTTACAGATGAAGCTGAAGTGGAAAGCAGTGTTATTACTGAACAGCTACCCCTCTCAAAGTAGGTTTCTTAGCTTCCAACGGGGCATAACAATTTCTTCAAACAACTCCTGGAAATCTTGGTCGCTAAAAGCAGCAGCAAACGTTTCACCATTTTCTTTAAAAAAAAAAAAAAAGTGGAATGCAGATGGAGGTGGTAGATTTGTTGTTTGGATTTTTTTAACTTTGTTAAGCAGGAAGTTCCACAATGTCTTTCCAAGTGGGACCTACAATCAAAATGTCATCAGCTTGCCTCCTTCCGACTTTCCAATCTCTCAGGAAAATTGCTGTTTAAAAAAAAAAAAGGCTGAATATTTCAACATTATTTCTATGCCACTGTCCAAAAAGGTGGCATTTGGTTAATGTTAGCATTCAAGTATCATTCACATCAGACACTGTGTTGTTTGGGTTTTTTTTTAACGTAGGGTTTTACTTTTCTAATGATAGCAAAGGTCACCCCCACGCCCCCAAAGAAAGCCAAAATCCCCTACCCTTGGGTACATGAAAAGGAAACTGAGCTGTACCTCTGGAGCCCACTCATGGGACTGCTGTTATGGAGAGCACTGCGTTATTATTGAAGCAGCCCAACTCTTGTCTTCTCTTTTCCATTTCTCTTTTCTTAAGTCCCAGGAGACTCTGAGCTGGGAGTTCTCTTTGCTAGAATGGCTGGCTTGTCTCCTGTTTTCCCATCAGCTGCACCGCTATTTAATCAAGGGAGCTAATCAACTGTGGAGCTCATAATGGATGTCAGTAACATTTCCTGTGTTATGATTGATGAATCTAACTTTGGACTTAATGCCTTTGTTCAAAATTAGATGACAATAGAATCAAGATTAATACCTTTTTTTTTTTTAAGTGCATTTCAGTGGCTAGTAAAAGTAGCTCTCTCACAGCAATTGTACCACCCTGGTGGTACTAGAAACGATTTTAGGCAGAGCCTGAACTATTTTCATTTTAATAACTACATATATTTTAACATGTATTAATATGAATCTTATGCTTATGATGACTGATACTATTTTTTCATGAGTGATCATGATACATATTTCCCTTTATATAAAATCTTAAATAAAAATAAGTCTTTTGTCTTTGTGTGTTGAATAAATAAACCTCTACCCAGCCCCCTCCCACCAAAAATCAAAACCACTTACTGAGTCATCTTTCTCCATTTCTACTTCTTTCCACCTCTCTAATTTATTCTCTTTCTTAAAATAAAAGTTAATAAATTATAGATGACCCATAAACAACCCCCTCAGGCAATTAACACCTTGCCCTTCAGGGATACCATGTAAAGCCAGCGACTGGGTCCTCCCAGCTGAAGCTTCTCTCTGAGTTCAATCTGACTATTTAATCCTGAGCCCAACAGCACGTTCATTTACAGTGTCTTCTTTGTTCCCTATTATTTTCCCTTCTTTTTTGATTAACCAAAAATGCTTCTCAGCAATAATCTCAAAAGAACAACTTGATAGATTGCAACCACTAAAGGACTTTCTCCAGAGAAATGTACTTGAAATATTCATCAGGTTGGGGGAAGGGGGGGCCTATGGAGAAGTCCTTCACTGTTACAACAGGAAAACTTCCTAAGATGGGAAACATTCATTTCAACTCAATGGAGAGTGTGGTTTTTTTTTTTAATTATTAAGTTCTTAAGACAACAAAATCACATTATTGCAAATGGAGCAAAATGCAGAAGGATTTTCTGCATATTAATAACCATATTATCTTGATTTTCTAAAATCTTCCTTTAGCCTCTAGAAAGAATGATTTGATAATACAGAAATCTCAACACACATCTTTTTCTATAAATCCTTCCATTTGCATTGTTTAAATTTCTTAGTGTGCACTATAACGTATTTAGGAAGGGGGTCTCAATTTGTTGGAGTCCAAATGAGAACTGGTGATCTTTTCCAGGAATTGCCACCAGCTGTCCTCTGTAGAATTCCTGTTGCTCCTGGGATAGAGGTCTCCTCAATGCTCTGATTGTATAACTTGTCAGTGGCTTTTGGCTATTAAAATCATCTCAGGTGGGTCCTTCAGGCTCAGTCTGCCCCTGTAAAAGCATCAATTTCATGTTAAATTCAAGGCTGGCTTCTTTTCCTCCCCTTATGAATATAAACTGAAATAGTGACCCCAGACCCCAGCGAGAGGAAGGTAGGGCAGCGTCTACAGTTTCTTCATAAGGCAGAGAGGAAAGAGAGGAAACCAGACATTTCCTTTTGTGACCATCCCATGGCTGGGCTGAGCCTTCTCCTTGGCTGACTGTAACCACTGATCTATTTTTTCGTCTCTAGACTTGAGGAGGATGAGCCCAGGCTCCAACAGGTACTTTTCTCACGGGGGGCTTCAGCCCTCTCCCTGCCTAATGACCAAAGCTGCCATTCCTGAGCATGGCATAAGGCCCTTCACAATCTGATTGGCAACCCTCTTTCCAACTTAACTCCCTCCACTCCACCCCATCCCACTGCAGGGACCCTACATTTCAACTGGATGGCACCTTTGTCACTTTGCCAAACGTGGCATGATCTCTACTGCTTCCCTATGCCCCGCACAGAGACTGTCCTTCCCTGCTTCTCAACACTCCATATTCTTATTTATCCACCAGACAGTCTGGAGATGCCTCAGTCATCCAGGCAGGTAGGGGATGGAGACACTCCTGGGTTCATCAAGTTTCCTGGAATTCTGAAACAGAGGACTCTGGTACAAGGTTTAAAACCAGGAGAAAACTGAAAATATCCAAACTTTTTTTTTAACAAGTCATCTAAATATACAGGTGACATTTTCCCCTCTGCTTTCAGTACTTTCTATAATGCTGCTACAATTCTTCTATATCTGAAAGTCAATTTAAAAATAACAATAAATCTAAGTGAGGTATCCCAAGAATGGAAAAACAAGCACCACATGTACTCATCATCAATTGGTATTAACTGATCAGCACATAAGTGCACATATAAGAATAACATCTATTGGACGTTGGGCGGGGGGAGGAGGGAGGGGGGAGGAGGGAGGAGAGGAGGGGTATATGCATGCACAAAGAGTGCAATGTGCACCACCCGAATGATGGACATATTTGAAACTCGGACTTAGGGAGGGAGGTGGGGGCAAGGGCAACATATGTAACAGAAACATCTGTACCCCCATAATATGCTGAAATAAATTAAAAAAATTAAAAAAAAAAAAAGGGAATTTCAGCCTTGAGGACTTGTGCCCAGAACCTGCTTGTTGGGGAGCTGTTGTTTGGGTCACAGCTGTGTGTGTGTGTGTGTGTGTGTGTGTGTGTGTGTGTGTGTATGGTTTCAATATATGAGTGGAGAAAAAACCTGAGAGAGAGAAGATTGACTCTTCTATAGTCTACAAGCAATGGGGAGTCCAGTGACTTTACTTGGAGAGGAATGAGAGAGGGGCTCAATGGAAAGGCAATTCCTGTCCTGGAATATGTGTCTCACTCTGATAATTAAGTCTTTGTAAAAAACATCCACTAGTGGAATATTCATCCATCATATGCACACATTCACATCTATACTGTCCATCTATCCATCCATTTATCCATTCCCTCATCCAAATGCTGGGAAATTGCACAAAGCCTCTTTATTGTTAATCCCTGGAGTAAATTGTTATTCCAGGTTGGTTATGTTCTGCTTTTTCTTTCTCAGGGATTTGGTTTCCTTTCACTTTAACATTTTAAAATATACATCTTCAAACTTACAAGAAAAATATGTGCTTAATATCAAAAGATGTAGAACGATTTGAAGAATATTGTGAAGAAACCAGGAAAAAGAATTACCACAACTCCACTACATAAATAAAAATCATTGCTAATATTTCCTTTAGTCTTCTTTTTTTTTAAATAAGTTAAAAAGTTGCATCAAATCAAAATCACAATGAGATATCATCTCACCCCAGTTAAAATGGCTATTATCAAAAGGCAAAAATAAAAAATGCTGTCCAGGATGTGGAGAAAAGTGAACTCTTATACACTGTTGTTGGGAACAGCCATTATGGAAAACAGTATGGAGGTTCCTCAAAAAATGAAAAACAGAACAACCATAAGATCTAACAATACCACTACTGGTAATTTATCCAAAGAAAAGGAAATTTGTGTATTGTAGAGTTACCTACACTTCCATGTTTATTGCAGCACTATTCATAATAGCCAAGATATGCAATCAACCTAAATGTTCGTCAGCAGATAAATTGATAAAGAAAATGTGGTACATATATACACTAGGATACTATTCAGCCATAAAAAAGAATGAAATTCTGTCATTTACAGCAACATGGATGATCTTGGAGGACTTTACATTAGGTGAAATAAGCCAGGCACAGATAGATAAATACCATATGTTCTCATTCATATGTGAGAGCTAAAAAATAATTGAGGTCATAGAAATAGAGAGCAGAATTGTGGTCATTAGAAGGTAGGAGGAAGGAGAGGATAGGGAAAGGGTGGTTGATGGACATAAAGTTACAGCTAGATGGAAGGAATAAGTTCTAGTATTCTGTAGCACTGTAGGGTGAATATGATTAACAATAATTTAGTGTGTATTTTCAAAAAGCTAGAAGAAAAGATTTTCAATGTTCACAACACAGAGAAATGATAAATGTTTGAGGTGATGGACATGCTAATTATTCTTGTTTGATCAGAACTTACATTGTATACATGTGTATACAATGTGTAATATTGAAATATCACTGTGTATCCAATAAATATGTACAATTATTATGGTCAACTAAAAATAAAAGAAAAAAAGTTGCAACCACATTAACTTCATAAGGGCACAAATAATAAATTACTTGTACATCAGCTTTTGCCTTATGTTCTGTATTCTTGAGATTCCATGTAAGGACATATTGCTAATCTAAAAGAAAAACAATTTGTTAAAGATACTAGGTAGGTCACAAAATATCTTGGAGAGACAGAGAATCAGACTCGATGTGACATAGCTGGGAACAACACATATCGTACTATAGGGCTGCTCTCTTAGAGACCCCACAGCTACCATTGGGCACAGGTAGTACAAAGTATACCACCGAACTTCTACCAGTGCTACTTCTGACAGCTGGATGTGTGTCTGCTCTCACCTTGTTGGAACAGATCCTGTGAGATGCCTGCTTCTTCCATTGCATTTGAATGGAATATTTGCAAGGGTAATTCTGAGTGTCATTACCAAATCTTATGCCTGCACCTTGACTGCAAGAAAAACTGGGAAAATGAATTCTTGGCATGGACTTCAGAATATGGCAAATTCTCCAAACATAAGAGCTTTAAAAAGTACTAGTGACCCCAAAGCATGAAAAATATCCACCAAAATTTCCCCTTGCTGTCCAGCATTCAATATGCCCTCTTTTCTCTTTTTAAAACTTTTAAACAAGATTAGGAATGGCAAAAAACAAATGTTCCAACTTAACTTAATGCAATAAACTCTTGAACAAACCTGATGAGGTCTCTGCCTAAAAGCAAGACAGTGTGAAATCTCATTGGTCTTTGCATCAGTTCCATGTTCAGTGTCTTAGCTTAAGGCCATATCTCCTCTACTTTCATCATGATCCTGTCTTGGTATTCTACAACATATGGACTAAATTGTAAAGTAAAAAAAAATCAACATTATTCCTTCTATAAAAGAGTAGGAAAGAGTGAACAAAAAGAATGAAAAAATGAAAACTAGAAATATCACAAAGAATATGAAGACATTTTGGATGTATACTACAGTCCTCATTTCTGAAAAAAGATTACGTGGCAATGGTTGATATTTAGATATCCCTCTTCCTCACACATTTTTTTTATTAATCACTAGTAGCACCAATACTTCTTTCTCTACCCACTCCCACTATCACCATTAAAATGTTGGACTAAACCCTGTTCATACTCAGAATCTAAAGATTGCTCTGGGTTAATTTAAATGAGTTGTCTTCAAGCTCTGAAATTCTTTCTTCTGCTTGGACTAGTCTGTTGTTAAAACTTTCCACTGTGTTTTGTATTTCCCTAAATAAAATTTTCATTTCTATAAGTTCTATTTTTTTAAATACATCTATCTCCTTAGTAAATTTTCATTTATTTCCTGAGTTGTTTCTCTGATTTCTTTGAGTTGGTTTTCCATTTTCTCTTGAATTTTGTTGAACTTCCTTATGATCCATATTTAGAATTCTTTATGTCATTTCAATATTTTCCTTTGGCTGGGACCTAGAGGGCTGATGTGATTCTTTAGGGAGGGACCTTTCACTATAATTTTTCACACTCCTGGAGTTGTCACGCTGGTTCTTTCCCATCTGGAGCAGCTGTCTCTTCTTGTTTTTGGATTTTCTTTTGTTTAGATGGAACTTTTTTCTCCCTCACTTTGAAGGGCATGCTTGTAACATATGCATATGTTGGGTAGGGATCTTTAGCTTGCTTGTGGGTACTCTGATGGGGGTCTAGGTTCTGGATGGATACCGTGGTTATAGCTATCCTTAGTGTGTGGTTTCCCCATTGTTAGTTATTTGTAGGCTGTAGTGGTGTTGTACTTTGTGTGTGGGCAGACTCCCTGTCTCTTGTGAACAAAGGGAGATGGAAATCTTTGAAATTCTTTCTCTTTCCCCAGCCCTGTGATCTTCTTAACAGTATGAATTATATTGGGATGCTCAGTTTAACACACTGACTGCCACACTAGAAAAGAAAATTTTTCCCTGGGGCACAGTGCTTTATTAAAATAAAATGATCCTTTCTAATTTTTTATTTTTTATTGTTTTCTGTGTATGAGTTATATGCAATACAATCCACATTTTTAGAATTAAATTATCAATATTAATTGTAAACAATAAGAACATCAACAAGTAAAATTTTCATGAGCTAACTGCAGAATTTTGCTTCATGAGGCCTGGAGTCAAAACTAGCCTGAGTTAAATACAACTCATATGGGCTGGGTGTGGTGGCTTATGCCTGTAATCCACTCTGGGAGGCTGAGGTGGGAGGATCACTTGAGGTCAGGGTTCAAGACAAGCCTGAGCAAGAGCAAGACCCCATCTCTACTAAAAATAGAAAAAAATTCGCTGGGCAACTAAAAATAGAAAAATTATCTGAGTGTAGTGGCATGCATTTGTAGTCCCAGCTGCTCGGGAGGCTGAGGCTGGAGGACCACTTGAGTCCAGGAGTTTGAGGTTGCTATGAGGTAGGCTGATGCCACGATACTCTAGCCCAGGCAACAGAGTGAGACTCTGACAAAAAAAAAAAAAGACAATTCACATGGCAGTCAATGTGTTAATCTCTCAGTGAGCAGGTGGCACTTGTGGGTAAGAGCCAGCCATGCCCTATATGATTGACTTGGTAAATGCTGGAATGGGCTCTACAAATTGTCCTCCCTGCCAGTAGGTGGCACTTGCAGGAAAGAGCTAGCTGCAGTGATGTTTGTGGGACCTATGCTGGCCCTAGTCAATCAGGAGAAGCAGTTGGATGTTCCAGGCAATGGACAGGGCCCTGGAGCTCTCAGGGGACCCCTTCTTGTGCTTCACCATAGCTGCGGCAGATGGAAGGGTGTGACTGAGTGGGGATATGTCAGGGGAGCCCAAAAATTCAGGCTTCATGAAGGCAGACACAAGAGCTGTTTCAGCAGAGGTTCAAGGTAGGCTCCTGGACCACTGGGGAAAGCCACCAGGGAGGGGCTGAGGTGGCCCCATCATGCCAAAAAGTTTGCTTGTAGAGGAGGGGCAGTCTGGAATTCATAGTCCAGCAGGCAGGAATGGGTTTCATTCTTCTGCCATTTCCCTTGCCCTGTGGATCTCCCTCTAGCATCAGGCCACAGGCAGCAGTCCAAACTAGCCAAGCTCACCAGCAATGCCACTGCAGGTTGCAAACTTCCCTTCCTAGGACTCTACCCTAGACTGAAAGTGTATCTTTACTGTGCGGGGAGGGGTGCTCTGTGAATGTGCTGTGGCTATTGCCCTCTGTGGCTATTGCAGTTTCAGCAGGTATTGGGGAATGTTTGCGTGAGGTCCAGTGATAAGAAAGCTGCAGCTCCCTGGGCAGGAAAAAGGCACACAATAAAGAAAAAGCAGTATGGTGCCCACCATGGCTTGTGTCTGAGGTGAGGGGGAGTAACCCTGAAGGGGCTGGCAACCCCTTAGGAAGCTCCCAGTTCACTGATGATAGCACTTGGGCTCCTGAGGGCACAGGGGGCCCTACAACAGTTCCAGAGCCTGCAAACTGCCAGAGGTGTCAGGGGAGGAAAAACAAACACCTCCCCCCATCTTTCCCACGGGGTTCCCAAATCCCCCAGGAGTCAATCTCTGCTGAAATCCTGCTCCTTCTTGTTCTGCTCCACAACTTCTTCCTGTGGGATCTCCAGTAGATTCTGGCATTCTTTCCTCAGAATCACACTTAAGCTATGCTTTCTCATCTGAATCTTTCTGTTCTTTCTGAGATGATCTGGCAACTGATGTCTCCAGTCAGCCATCTTGCTGATGACTCTGCAAGTATTTTTTGAGCATGTACTGTGTGCCTGGCTTTGGGAGGACTTTGGGAATGCAAAAATTGGTTTGACATAGTCTCTATACTCAAAAGACACACACAGAGATCCACTAACAACTAAGGAAGTGCAAGAATTATTCACTGCAAGGCTTTGATTAATATTTTTAAACTTAACTGTATGATTAATTCTATTAAATTTGAGCTGTGTAATCATAGCTGAAATTTATTAGAATTTTCCTTTCTGTGTTTCTCTATCTAGAACTGTATAGATCCAACTGGACTCAACTGAGCTTAGAACTGTGAAAGCTGAGCATTTGGTTGCAATCTCTACTTTCTCCATAGCCTCAAGAAGCTATATAGTCCATGCAGCAGTGTGTGGGCTAGTTTCCCTGGTTACACTTGTGCGTTTTGCCAGACCCTCAGAAAGATGTGATCTCTAATTAACCTTAAAATTAACAGGCTAATGGCAAAGATTTCATAACAACTCAGAAGGAGAGGCAGAAAATATTCTGAAAAATGTAAATCTAAGGTGACACTCGTAAACTCTCTGAGATAGTAAAATATTATGGGATTTCAAAAGGCCAAGAGACAACAAAGCACCAACATTAGAATGATAATTGGCTGTATTTTTTTCTCAGCTCAATTCTTACATCCCAAGCTTTGAAAGACATGAGAAAAAAATAGTTTAAATATGTATTTATTCCATTTTTTACAGTAGACTTTAAGTAGTACTTTAAAAATGAAATCTGCTTTTAAAGAATCACTGATTGCATATTTTGACCTGTCTCCTTTTTGGGGAGCTCATTTGATTATGGTTTTTCAAAACTGCTTTATTCTCTAAAGCCAAAATGAATACTTTTTCACACATGGTCCATCATTTTGAGTTGTCGTAAAATTATGTGGATAAAGCACTTTGAATCCTCCAGTTTACATTGGGTGCGTATTGTGCAGAAAGGGGAAAAATTCACAAAGGGGTCATTGATTCCAATACATAGAATTGTTATAGATATTTAAATATTGTTTACTTTTGTGAACAAATAATGGACAACCGGGCATTTGAAACCTGCCAGGAAAGCAGGGAGGAAAGATCTCCTGATAAGGGAGCCCAGGGAAAGTTAGCAGACTTGACTTGGGAATAGATGCTGTGAAGAAATGAATTAGAATACATAAATATTTAGAGGAAGACAAAACATATTCAGACATTTTCTTATAGTGAATCGAACATTTGAGATCAAAATTAGCCTTAGCATCTCCCCCTTACTCCTGACTTTCTTATCTGTTTTCCAGCCTTCTTGTTCTTTCAGTTGTTTCTTAGTAGCTCATCATAAACACCTAGGAAGTGAAATCTCTGAAGGGCTTATTCCTATGAAAAGACAAGATTAAAGAGGATTCTTTATGCTCTCAAATCAGTTGGCCTGTTTAATATGTTGCTAGTACAAAAAATTTATTCAGACTCCACACATTCTGGATGGCTTCCTCATTTCCCCTTTTTCCAGCATAATTTCTGTTTCATGGTGAATGAAATCTTGCTTTCAGCAATTTCAAAGTAACTTCACCTTATCCACATGATTTTAGGGATCAGAGAAGAGGCCAGATTAAATATTAACCTTCAGATGTGTTGCTCATGCTGACTGACACTCAGGCAAATCTGACTTTTCTGGCCTGATGTTTAGCAGGGGGTCCTATCTCTTCTACCTCCAGGCTAAAAATTACGGAATTTATGCAAAGTTAAGGTCTGCTTTGTGTGAAATTAAATGATAAAACAAACACTGGAAACTTGGAAAGATATCCTTTGTTATTAACCAAGTGAAGAAATCCCTCTTACTACAAGCTTGGAGGCTTTTTGTTCTTTTTTTTCCTTCTACCTTTGTGCCACTCTGTCTTTTATTTGCTTTTTCTTTTTAGGAGTGAGAGGGAGAGAGGAGCAGGTGTTCCTAACGGTAAATTCTACATCCCTGATGGGGTGGTTAGTTTCTCTAAGGGTTTCTGACATCTTTGTGGATTGTCTCATAGCTGTAGGACTTCCCTCCCTCTGTGATAGATGGATTGTGAAGCCACTGCATCAACTATATTTAATACCTGGGGGTTATTGTGGCTTGTAGAAAACTACCGTTATGATCACTGTGTGCAGACTGCAGTACTGACTTAGATTTCACTCACAAGTAGAATTGCATACTATGTTTGACCAATATAAGTAGAGTTAAGATTATGTTTAGAAGTTAACTTATTTTTTAATTCTTCCACTTTAATTCACTTGTGAGAAGAACACTGGCCACATGCCCTTCCTTTTAAAAAATAGTATTTAATTCTTCCTAGCTCGATATAAAATTGCTCTTTCTTCTATGGAGCTCAAAGTTTATAACAAATTATCATCACTTATCCTGAGCTAATAGTAGTGTTATCTTTATTTTAATCACTGAAAGGCTAAGGATCAGAGCTTTGGCAAAATTTCTTGAATTTTCAACCTATCATTCCACATATCCTTGGGCTTCTGATAGGTTTTTATCTAGTTTACTTTTTTCCCCCTTTTAAGTAATATAAAATGCTTATTTTCTTTAGGAAAAAAGATCTGCCTTTTTCATAGAAGAATGAGATGATAAAAAATTGTTTAATTAAATAAACAGACTATTTCAAACCTCTATTAGGACTGTATAATCCCTTTTGCTGGTATTGGGGCTCAGAACATGATACCCCAAAGTATGGTACTTTGGCACACTGAATACTTTGAACTGAAGGAGACTGGAAAGGCTTCAGGAGCAGTATTTCTGACCTTTTCCTGCCCTCTTGTCATTAACCTCTCTTTCTTCCCCAAAATAAGTAATAGAAACCAGAATTCCTCTTCCCCAAAGTGCATCATTGAAACTAGAACATCTCTCCCCCAAAGCAAGCTATGATCCCTAGATAGGTTACTCTCTCCCTTCTTCCTTAAAAACCCTCATTCCAGAGGGACCCTGCCCCATACCCTGGGTTAAGGAATGCTACAAAGAGAGATCAAGAAGAATCTGAGCAGACAGGCCTTGGGTTTCCCCTAGTCTATTTCCAGTGGATCAGACCCTTTGTCTAGTCACTTTTCTACACGGCTGTCCATTCTTCATCGAACCTAAGCATAAAAACTGACAGTTTTCCCCAGGTCTTTGGGTTTTTATTTCTGAAGGCTCCCATGTCATGCAAAACTTTGATTAAATAAATTTGTTATGCTTTTCTCTTGTTAGCCTGTCATTTCCTACAGGAGTGTTGGCTGTGAGCCTTACGATGGGCGAGAAAGGGATCACACACTTCCACCCCAACACTGGTATTTTCTTCACTTTGAAAGACAGACATTAGTATATTTCTACTTTCTTAGGCTTTGGGCACTGTCACAATACAGACATACCTTGTTTTATTGTGCCTCATTTTATCGTGCTTTGCAAATATTGTATTTTTTACAAATTGAAGGTTTGTGGCAACCCCATGTTGAGCAAGTCTATTGGTGCCATTTTTCCAACAGCATGTGCTCACTTCATGTTTATGTGTCACATTTTGGTAAATCTAGTAATATTTCATTATTATATTTATATCAGTTATGGTGATCTGTGATCAGTGATCTTTGATGTTACTATTGTAATTGTTTTGGGGTGCCGAAAGCTGTGTCCATATAAGATGGCAAACTTAATCGATAAATGTATGTATGCTCTAACTGCTCCACCAACTGTCCCTTCCCTGTCTCTCTCCCTCCCCTCAGGCCTATCTATACCCTGAGACAAACAATATTAAAATTAGGCCAATTAATAACCCTGCAATGACCTCTAAGTGTTCAATTGAAAGGAAGAGTCTCATGTCTCTCACTTTAAGTCAAAAGCTGGAAGTGATTAAGCTGAGTGAGGAAGGTATGGGGAAAGCCACGATAGACCGAAATCTAGGTCTCTTGCACCAACCAGCCAAATTGTGAATGCAAAAGAAAAGTTCTGGAAGGAAATTAAAAGTGCTACTCAAATGTTAAATATAAGAAAGAAAAATAGTCTTATTTCTGATGTATGTAGAGTAAGTTTTATTGGTCTGTTTTGAAGATCGAATCAGCCACAACATTCCCTTAAGCCAAAGTCTAATTCAGAGCAAGTCCCTAACAATCCTCAATTCTATGAAGGTTGAGAGAAGTGAGAAAGCTGCAGAACAACAATTTGAAGCTATCAGAGGTTTAAGGAGGGAAGTTGTCTCCATAACATAAAAGTTTAAGTTGAAGCAGCAAGTGCCGATATTATTTAAGAAGCTTCACCAAATAATCCAGAAGATCTAACTAAAATCATTGATGAAGGTGGCTACACTAAACAACAAATTTTCAATGTAAATGGAATAACCTACTGGAAGAAGATGCCACCTAGGACTTTCATAGCTAGAGAGAAGTCAATACCTGGTTCCAAAGCTTCAAAGGACAAACTGACTGTCTTGTTAGGGGATAATATAGCTAATGACTTTAAGTTGAAGCCAATGCTCATTTACCATTCTGAAAATCCTAGGGCCATTAGGAATTATGCTAAGTCTACTCTGCCTGTGCTCTAGAAATGCAACAACAAGCCTGGATGACAGCACATCTGTTTACAGCAAGACTTACTGAATATTTTAAGCCCTCTATTGAGATCTACTACTCAGAAAAAAAGATTCCTTTCCAAATATGACTGTTCACTGACAATGCTCCCAGTCACCAATAGCTCCAGTGGAGATGTACAAGGAGATTAATGTTGTTTTCATGTCTGCTAACACAGCATCCATTCTATAGCCCATGGATAAAGGAGTAATTCTAACTTTCTAGTCTTATCATTTAAGAAAAACATTTTGTAAGGCTAGGGCTGCCATAGATAGTGTTCCTTTGATGGATCTGGGCAACGTAAGTTGAAAATCTTCTGGAAAGTATTCTCCATTTTAGATGCCATTAAGAATATTTGTGATTCATGGGAGAAGGTCAAAATGTCAACATGTACAGGAATTTGGAAGAGATTGATTCCAACCCTCATGGATGACTTTGAGGGGTCCAATGGAGAAAGTAACTGCAGATGTGATGGAAATAGAAAGGGAATTAGGATTAGAAGTGGAGCCTGAAGATCTGACTGAATTGCTGCAATATCATGATTAGCCTTGAATGGATAAGAAGTTGCTTCTTATGGATGAACAAAGAGAGTGGTTTCTTGAGATGGAATCTACTGTTGGTGAAGATGCTATGAACATTGTTGAATGGCAACAGGGATTTAGAATATTGCATAAACTTAGTTGATAAAGCAGCAGCACAGTTTGAGAAGATTGATTCCAATTTTGAAAGAAGTTCTACTGTGGATAAAATGCTATCAAACAGCATTGCATGCTACAGAGAAATCTTTTGTGAAAGGAAGGATCAATCATTGTGGCAAACTTTACTGTTGTGTTATATTAGTAAATTGCCACAGCCACCCCAGCCTTCAGCAACCATCATGCTGACTGGTCAGCAGCCATGAACATTGAGGCAAGACCCTCCCCAGCAAAAGGATTGCAATTTGCTTGAAGCTCAGATGATTGTTAGCATTTATTAGCAATAAAGTATTTTTTAATTAAGGTATATATATTGTTTTATAAAGCATAATGCTATTGCATTCCATTCTTAATAGATTACAACATAGTGTAAACAAAGTTTATATGCATTGGGAAACCCAAAAAATCATATGACTTGCTTTATTGCGATGATCTGGAACTGAATTCACAATATCTTTGACCTATGTCTATATTCTCCAAGCTCTCAGAAGCTTGGAGAACACAATTGTTTAATTATTAAAACGTAAGTTACAGTTGAACAAAAGCAACTTGGTAGTCTTTAATTAGATAAATATATTCCAATTTTACGACAACAGATTCTTGGTTCAGGTTTTGGCTGCTTTTGTGTTCAGAGAAATGTATGATCTTTTGGTAAAATTCAAAGTTAATATAATGTTTAGCATTTAAAACATTTTTTATAAATGTTTTTATGTTTAAAAAATCTTTCTATTTGAAGTTTCTTTTCATATGAGGGGCATTATTTTTTGAAGTTTTTTTTATGCCTAATATTCAAAAATTTTTCAACCTTTGTGGAAGATTCCTGCTGAAACCTCCTCCTTGCAGTGTTGTGCTGCAGAGGAATCTATGATAAACACAGTCTCTAATTCTTTATTTGTACTTCTGTCTCTTCTCTTGCCTTCCTTTTTACCTTTTCCTTTTCTCCTTGATCCTGAATTCTTTTCTTATCTGGTGGAATTGTTAGAATCCCTGCTGATAAATCTCAGCTAGAGACACTATTTCCTGCAGGGGGGAGGAAATGTTGCAGCTCCTCCTTGATTGATAAGAGGTGCAGAGCCCTGCTGAGCCGCTGCAAAAAGCAAATCCCTGCTTCAGCAGAAGTGAGTATTCTTAAGGCATTGATCTCAACCTGAGAGTTTGCCTTTCTTGCAAGGTGTCAGGAAGGATGACTTGGTGACTTGATCAAATGTGGTCAGATCCACAGTGGAACGATCATGCCAAGTTGAACGGGGACCACTAAGTGTTGAGCTTCTGGCACTGGTCATGATTTATGTTGATAATAAGTACAGCTACATTGCCATCGTGGCCTTTACATTGAGTTGTTTTTGTTATGACGATTATTGTTCAAGATGTGCATTTTCCAATTAATGGAAGTACTTTAGGTGTATTATCTATAATAATCATTTTTAATGATAATAATGAATATGGAAATTAGACCAGAGCATAAAATTAAAGATATTTGAATAATTATAGTGCAATCAAGTCAAAATTACTGATGCCTTTATTTGATGCTGGATTATGTCGAAAACAGCACAAGAACATACGTGCTTTGGAAGTTGAAAGTACATCAGATTTTGACAGCACAACTGCATAAATTACCAAGTAGTTTGGGTGATTTTTTTCCTCGTGAATCTTCATCAAGTAAAAATAATAGCTATAAGGATAAGTTTTGAACAAAATTGGAAGCAGAAAATCAATATGCAAAATAACTTCTTAAACATATTTGTTCTTTGAGAGCATAGTTGTGTTATCTACATTTGACATAGTGCCAAAAAATTCTTTTTAATATTTAAAGAAGGTGTACTAACTGACCAACAGATCTGATTAGAGGGCAAGGTAATTAATTAAGTCAATAAGCATATAAAATATTTTTGGTTGGAGGGATTAGTAGGTATAAAAAATGTAGTTTTGTATCTTAGAAATATTTTTATGCCATGTTAATATTGAAATGTAATAACTCAGTGGATTTAGCAGCACATGACTTCATCAATAATATGTACACAGATGAAATGAGGAGTAGGGTATGAATATTCCACTTTCTTGAGACCATAAACATGAAGTGAGTCAAGGACATAATTGGAATAAGACCAAATGGGATAAAGATCTAGGCTAAAGATGAACTGCACAGGCCCACTCCTATTTCTTTGTTGAAGGTACCTGTCTTTTCATGTTACTATGTTAAAAAGCTTTTGAAGATAACCATGGTTTTTCAAATAATGGCCTCCCAAAGATGTCCACACTCCAATACCCCAGATCCTGTGAATATGTTATGTAACGTGTCATAAGGACTTTGAAGATGTAATTAAGGGTATGAACCTTAGAATAAGGAGATTATACTAGATTATCCAGGTGAGCCCAACATAATCACATGAGCCCTTAAAAGCAAAAAAGGAAGGTGGAAGTGTCAGAGACATGGAAGACAGAGGAGACAATGAAGAAGAGGAAGTCAGAGATTCTCAGGGGGATTTAATGGCTCTGAGATTCAGGAGGCCTCATGCAAGGATTAGAAAGTAGGCCTCATGAGCCAAGGGTATCTTCTGGCAACAGCCATCAAGGAAATGGGGACCTTAGTCCTGCAACTGCAGTAACTAGATTCTGCCAAAAAACCAAATGAGCTTGGAAATGGATTCATCTCAAAGGCTCCCGATTGGAGCCTAGATTGTCAATGTTTTGATTGTAGCCCTGTGAAACCTAGGTCAGAGAAAGCATTGAGCCAACCAGACTTCTTTCTTACAGAGCTGTGAGAGAACAAGTTTGTATTGTTTTAAGCTGCTAAATTTGTGGTAATTTGTTAGGGCAGCAACAGAAACTAATAAAAATAGTAGCATCCAATAAAATGCATAAATTGTAAGTATACATCTTAATAATTTTTTCTACCTCTTATAGTTCCATGTAACCACCATCCAAATCAAGATACGGAATATTTTCAGAACCTTAGAAAGCTCCCTCATGTTTTTTCCCAATTCCCTCCTGCCTCCCCTAGAGGTAATTGTTATTCTGATCTTATTACCACAGATTAGTTTTGCCTATTTTTGAACTTTATATAAAGGAATCATGTATGTATTCTTATGTCTTGCTTGTTTCATTCATCATTACATCTGTATGGTTTCCATGTTGTACATAGCAATAGTTTGTTCTTTTTTATTACTATGCAGTAATATGCACCTGCTATGCAGCTTTTTAAAATTGCTATCAATTGTATGAGTATAACACAACTTATTTATCCACTCTAC
The DNA here is from genome assembly GCA_963575035.1 of Avahi laniger. Lineage (NCBI taxonomy): Eukaryota > Metazoa > Chordata > Mammalia > Primates > Indriidae > Avahi > Avahi laniger. The sequence continues at coordinate 114,276 of CAUYSK010049919.1, read as the reverse complement.
TATTGATGAATATTTGGGTTGTTTCTGATTTTTGACTATTATGAATGAAGCTTTAATGAACATTTTTATATATACCTTTTTGATGGACTTAAGTACTCATTTCTCTTGGGTATGTAGTAAGAAGGGAATGGAATTATGGGGTTATATGATAGGTTTATCTTTGGTAGATATTGCCGAACAGAATCTACTCTTTATTGTATAACAATTTTGGTCTGTCTTTTCTATACCAATGGAACAAAAGAGAGCCCAGAAACAAATACACTAATTTACAATGAACAAATCACTGAAATTTAGTGGGAAGAAGCAGGTGTTTTCCGTAAACCACATTGACTCAGTTAGATATCTATATGGGAAAAGAAATCTAACTTTGTTTCTTTAGCTCATACCATATGCAAGTTATGGTTAATTGAACAATAGAACTAAGTCTAGAAGGAAAAAAAAAACTATTAAAGTTTCTAGAAGGAAATATAGGAGAATGTATTCATGACCTTGAGGTAGGCAAACATTTCTTAAATAGGACATAAACAAGCATAATTCATAAAAGAAATAGTTGATACATTTGACTTCATTAATATTAAGAATATTTGTTTATTGCAGTTGACAGGGTTCAGGACATGCTACCCCAAAATATGGCACCTTGGCATTTGAGGAAATATCAGAAGCAGTCCATGGAAACTAGAAAGAATTCCTCTTGCCCTTTCTCCCCGGAAGCAGGCCATAAAACCTAGCTGACCTTTCCCTGAAAATAGATCATAAGACCCTCCTTCCAGAGGAGTCCTCTCTATACCCTGATGAAAGGTATGCCCTTAGCTCTAAAGACACAGTCACAGAGAGGAATATGAACAACAGACCTTGTTAAGTTCCCCCAGTTTATTACCAATAGATCATACCTCTTTGGTCTGTCCAATGTTTCTCCACAAGTATACACTTTTTCATCAGGCTTAGCATAAAATATATGTAGTTTTCTTTGGATCTTCATTTCTAAAGGCTCCCATGTCAGATAAATATTATATTAAGTAAATTTGTATGCCTTACTCTTGTTAATCTGTTTTGCATTATAGGAGTCTTAGCCATGAACCTTGCAATGGGTGAGGAAAAGATATATTTTTCCCCCTACGAAGTACATTATTAAGAGAGTGAAAAGGCAAGTTCTTAGACTGACAGAAGATATTTGAAATGTATATATTAAACATAAGATGTGTATCTAGAAAATATAAATAACTCCTGCAAATCTGTAAGTAGAAGACAAGTAGCTCAATAAAAAAGGGCAAAAGGCATAAATGGGCATTTCACATAAATGGATATCCAAAAGGCCAATAGCATATAGAAAGTGATCGATACCGTCAGTCTCCTGGAAGATGAGATATCATGCTGAGATGCCGTCACATGACATCCGAATGGCTAAAATTATAAAGACTGACAATACTGACAATACTGTTAACAAGAATGCGCAGCAACTGTAACTCTCATATGTTGCTCGTGGGAGTTTGGAAAACCATTTGGCAGTATCTACCAAAGTTAACCGTGTTAATATTTTAGTGAGTAAAACCTCACCAGAGAAATAAAATTATTCCAAGAGTGGAGCTACATGAGGTTTTGTGGACTATCTGCCTTAGGGAAATGACTGGGGTTGCAGGTGGGAGGTGTATATAAAAGAGCTTGAAAGGTAAATGAAGGGATATACTGAATCTGGACGCTTGAGAGAAACTTGAGCACTGTACAAGCTTGTTTCTTCGACTAGCAGGGCTACCACTAATATGAATAAATCAAATATTTGTGAAACTATGTGGCCTCACTTGCCCGACTTTTCTCCTTTGCTACACAGCAAGAATCCAGAATTGGGAGAAGGTCAGCAAGTGCTTTGTGAGTTGTGAACGATTCACCCCCCTGGCAGCCCCCTCCTCCCTTGCTCTTCTGCCTTTGCTGCTGCTGAAGACCTGGAAGTAGGAGGGGTTTGGGTTATCACCAAGGTTGCTAATAAATAATGTTTCAATGAAAACATGTGAAAGTTTTGCCAGATCAGTCTCACATTCCTCTTATATACTCCCGGAAATTATCAAGATATTTTAAGTTATTATGCAAGAAAATGTTATTGTTGTCAGAGTTAACATTTTTCTTGCAAAACCAAGCTTTAGGTGTTTTAATTTTTAAGAACACATTTCCAAAGCTAGGGTTACTTGCATAACAGGATGTCAATCTTTTTTGGGTGTGAGCCCTCTATTAGGAGGCAATTCTTTCTTTCTTAGGACTGTTCTCCTTTCTACGTTAACAAAAAAGTCCCTTTTTTTGATGACTAAGAGGATCCCAGAGATATGAGGACAGCATTTGTAGCTGCTAGCGACACGTATTCTGTTCCTCATCTCTGTGCTCTTGATAGATAGCACCCTTGCCCTAGTTCTTTCTTGTCCATCACTTACTTTTGTCTTATAGAAAAAGCTGGAAGCATTTTAATGTTGAAGATCTTTTGTTTTCCCCCATGTTCATTCTTTCTATGATATAGATGAATATAAACTCTCATACTTTTTTTGTTCTTTATTGGTCAGAGGAAAGTAAACAACTTGATTGTGCTCAGAGCCTGTCTCATGCCTCATTAGGTACTGGGGGAAGCAGACAGCAGCAGCGTTACACAGCTCTGCAGAAACATCTGATTTATTTTTATGAGCAAGTTATAGTCTTTAAGACATGAGCACCAAAGTCACAAGCGGTGCCATATACATCATAAAAATGAAAGATGCTTTCTTACATGTCAGGAAATAACCCATGCATGTAATTTCTTTGAGGGGGAAAAATAAATAGTCTCTTAGAACAAATTGATTTTTTAAAACCATGTTATACAGTTGCCTTTCCAAAATTCAATGATTTGGTTGCCTTGGCAAAAATTTAAAAGCACAAAACCATCCACATCTATATCTCAGAAGAGTGTATAAGTTCAAATTTTCCTGGCATAACGTGTGACGTTTTCATTCTATTCTGATAGAAAAGTTTCTCCATTTGGAAGACTGCACCTGTTTCTCTCTCAGAGCAAAGTTATTGTGTTTAGAAATGTGTGTCATTAAATGATTTTACCGATGATGAATGGGTACAATCAAATATCTTCTCCATAGCAAAAGGACTGGGTGGATGAAGTTAGCATTTGTAGACCTGAGATTAAGTAACTATAGGATGCCATTTGGATTTATGAAACAATAATAATCATCTTACATTCTGCAATGTTTTACCACTTACAGCTTTGTCTTGATAAGCATGACAGGTAGTTTTCAGTGACTATTTATCAGACAAAAAGACCACATCAGAAATTGATTTATATGGCTATTAAATGTCAAAAAATTAAGGTTAAAATTCAGTTTTCCTACAGTAGAGTCCTTGTGATCTTTAGTTTGTGATCTCTTTACTGAACATAAGATGTCTTCCTGGCTACTTTCCAAAAGTTTCCCGTTAGGTGCTACCCGCTCACCTGAAGCCCAACACAATTATCACTGTCTCCATAAAACTGCCTTTCCCTTCCGACTTTCCTTTTTCTGCTTATGGTAGTTCATTTCTCATTGCTTTCTCCATCAAGGCTCAGTCTTGATTTCAGTGATTTATAATTGCTTTTCCAAAAGGCTTTGAGGAAAACTGTTCTTTGATGGCTTGATGTATACTCAAAGCACCAAACCCAGAGCTGAGCATCAAAGGCCCTGAGTTCTAATCTTGTTTCTTTTAATTCAGTAAGCATGGTACCTTCAATAGGTTTCTTACTCATAAATCAGCAAAATATTTCTCAGGGGCCTACAAAATGCAAAGCATGATATTAGGCACTATGCATCAACAGGTAGGAAAAGTTGTTTCTTTCCGAGGAACTTACAGTCTGCTTTCTGAAAAAAGGTTTATTGAAAAGGTTCAATTTACAATGACATTAGAGTATCATATGGGTCATTGCATCTTTAAAGCTGGTATCTCTTTTAGTCCTTCCCTCTTTATTCTTTTTCAGCGAGAACTCAAACTTGGAGAGGCAAAACGATTTGCAATGGGGATTCTAAGGCAGCTTAATAAGTAGATTTATGCTTAAATCTGGATGCTTTAGTGTCTGGTTGAGGGTTTTTCTGCTTTGCTATTCTAAACTGCCACAGGATTTGGGAAGCCGATTAGTGCAATATGTTCCAAGAAGGAAAAGTCACTGTATTCTGAGAAAAGGCCATGGAAGATTTAGATAATGGGTGTGGGAAGGGCTTTCTGAGGGGACCAGATAGGACAAATTAGCACAACAGGGATTGGATAAATATGAATAAGGCAGGTACCTTTTCCTGTTGGAAAGTTTTGGGAAGTAAGGCTTGGAAATAAAACTAATGAGTAAGACATTTCAGGGAGATTCATTTTGTATTGGAGAGCAGGATTGATTGTAACGTGTGAGAAAATAAAATAAGAAGGTCAAGTAGGAGGTTATTGAAACGGTTTAGATATTAATTTTAAGAGTTCAATGGAGATGGTAGTTGTGGAAATTTAGAGAAAGGCATACACTATACAGTATATATATATAATGAAATTCCATTTGTACCCCCTAAATCTATTAAAATAAAAAATAATTTAAAAAAGAAAGGTACAGATAGGAGAACTCTTGAAGGAAAGATGGATAGGAATTAATGACAGCTTGGATTAAGGAGATGAAACAGAAGATGCTGGCCAAGGAGACTGAAGCTTGAGATTCTATAGGGAAAACAACGAGAAATGAACTACCATGAGCAGAAAAGGGAAAGTCAGAGGGGGAAGCTAATTTTGAAGGGAAGTGATAATTGTGTTGGGCTTCAGGTGAGAGGATAGCACCTAACTGGAAACCTTTGGAAAGTAGCCAGGAAGACATCTTAGGTTTAGTAAAGAGACCACGAGCTAAAGGTCACAGATTTGGGAATTAACTGCATAAAAAAGTGACAGTTGAGGTATGACAGTGGAGTAAAGTTCTGAGGACTGGAGAATAGTGGGAGAGCTTTGGGAAACACCTCTAGGTGCACAACAGCAGGGGAGGGGAAGGAAGTCAGTACAGGCAGTAGAGGCCTTGGAGGGTCAGGCAGGGTGGCTGGGGAAACAGGGAAATCAGAAAAGTGTAAGAAGAGAATCACTTTCAAAAAGTGGGAGGTGGCTAATTTTAACAACTATATTAAAAAAAAATTTTTGTTGAAAGAGTATTAGACAGATGCAATAATCCTTGCAGAATGGGCCCAGGAGATCTATTAAATTTTGTTCCCTAATCATGTAGGAATGTGTGAGTAGAAGATATTCCTAGAGCTCATTCAGAGCTTGGTTTTCCATATTTCCTAAAAAACAAAGAAACAAATCCTAGAAAATACACACAACTTGACCAAATAACCTTAAATAGATGTATAAAAATCACTTATTCTTTGTGAAAATATTGATTTCCCTTTGATTGGTTTTGTTTTCATTTTTTTACGGTGTTAAATTTTCACTGTTATTTTGTTTAAACAGAATTCCTAATAAGAGTGTAAATGAATTGGATGACTGTTTTTTAATTTTTCTGGAAAGTATCAACCAAAAGAAAAAACAAATAGATTTTGACAAGTAGACAGAAGAGATGTATTTTCAGAGAAGACCGACTTAGTAATTCTAATTAAGATGATTTGAACCACTAGATCTTTATTTCCTAAATCAGTTTGGAAAAAAGAAAGAGAAAAATCTTTAAAATTAGTATAGTTTTTTTTTTTGTTTTTAAATTGGTTAGAAGAGAGGTGTGAATTATATTATAGCTTTAGATGTGTGAAGATTTTAATAAGAAATTTAGTAGGTTTACTGCGAACTTTTGACATTCAAAGTTAACATAATTTTCATTTTCTTTTTTTATGTCTCTTATTAGAACATACTTAGAATTAATTTCTAAAACTTAGTTTGTCTTACAGCTTCCTACTGCTTTTTACATGTCTTCATAGCTACTGTCAAATGATAGAAAAATATTTTACATATAAATTATCTTAGAGATCATAAGTCAACAGAAATGATGTTTATTTTTTCCATATATAAATAACTTCTTAAATTTTATGACATGCTTGTCAAGGCTGAAAAAAATAAACTTGTCAAGATTTTAAAAGATAACATCTAAAAAAATTTTTAAGCTCAGATACATTTATCAAATATTTTGTTCCATTTTGATTCATATTAAAATTATTTTTACATTGCTAATGTAAAAATTTGAGGGGTGATGAGGTTTAATGAATGTTATTAAGTACTTTAATTTTTTTTGGAATATGGTTTGTACAGTAGATAAACAAATCTATCACAGATTTGAAACCTAGGTTTCCAGTTGTAACCTTTTACTTTTATATCGCCATATTTTTTTCCTCCAAGGATTTATTAATTCTCTATCCCAGAACATGCTGCATCTATATTTTTTTCTAAATGAAAATGGAAAAAGTCAACAGTGAGGATGTTCAGAAAGATGTAAATTTGGGCTGGAATGTTTAATTGTACATATATTTACTGTCTGTACAGCAAACAGAGCAAAATTGAAATACAATATTTTATAATATCCCTGAACATGGGATTCCAGTATAAAAATATGATATTAGATGAGGTTATTTTGTAGCTTCTTTTGGCAACCAAAAGATTTTGGATTTCATTGTATACGAATTGTGAGTAATAATTCTGAGTAGAAAAAAGGTAGCTGGGAGTTGAGAATATTTAAAAGGGAAGTAAAGCTTATGGCAGAAAAGGAACACAGATTTTTATAACAACTGGGAAAGTTATTGAAAGATTGAAAAGTTCCCAGCAGCCTCTAGGAGGAGGAGGAGGACTGACCGAGGCCTCAGTGAGCTCAGGATTGGGGTCTGGAAACTGGAGAGACTAGGGGGCTGGAGATGGGGCCATGGGGGTCAATTCTAAGTCATAAAATTGAAAAGGTGATGCTAATTTAGATGTAGTCACAGAAAAAAAAATTAGATGCTTTGAAGTATTTATGTTATCTGTAACAAAGCAAAAGTAATTTGTAAGCATGTCATTAATACTGAGGAAAGAGGTGGGGAGAGAGGGAGGTACTAAAAACTTCTAACATGAAAAGATATAGTTTCTGTTATTACAAATTTAGGTGTATAAAATTCATGGTTAATATTTTTAGTGTACTCTTTTTATTATTTTGTTCTGCAAGTGTAAAAGTATGTTTTAGGCTCCTCATAGATTTAGCTATGACATCATTTCCCCAACTCTGTTCTTCTCCTATGGCTTCAGTTTATTGACTGTAAATTATGCCACAGGGATTTTTCTGGATCCAAACCACTGAGGTTTGGGGAAAACTATTATATGTCTGAAATGAAATAGGCACAAGTTTGTGTAATAGGATTTTAAAGAGTAAAGCTGAACATACGTAAATCAATTTAGGCTGAGTTCTGGTAGCCATAAAATCAATGCACTTTAAAGTGGACATGTCTAACCTACTAATAAACTTTCGAAATTAAAATTGCCACCTATTAGACATTAGGACAATCTCCCTCCTCCCAAGATCAGAGTCTCATCTTAAAAAATGAAATTTTCTGGCAAATAGCCTGAAATAACCTCTTCTAAGTCCTGGAATTTAACAGTGATGGTAAAGGTGTCCTGATGTAACCCTGAGTCTCAGGATTCGCCGGCCCTTGAATACATCTGATCTCATATTAATATCCAAATTAATCGGCATTCTGAAGCTCTGAGTCACCTCTCCAAACCTCAAATAGCACTGAGGGATGCTTCAGGATGCAGTGTACTGAGACACAAGTACGCTCATGTTTTCCACTTTGGTTTGCTCAGCCATAGTCCTGGCACAGCTGCTGCTGCTAATGCCCATCGTGGGATTGTCACAGACTCTGATGAAGGTCCATCTTTCCATGTTGCCAGCATCACCACTACTCTCTTTCCTTACAGATTCTCAGGTTTGAGCCTAAATGTTGCACCCACGGAATGAATTCCCGGACCCTTCTCCACAGCTGAGTGTTCTATGCCCCCGTAGCACTCTGTACTTCTTGCAGACTTGAACACTTGTAATTATTTAAGTGATTTCTGTATTTCTTCAATTTTAAGACATGCCCTGCCCCAACACTTTTAACACTTTAAAATTTGTAATGTTATAATTAAAAAAATCATTTTATGTAATAATTTTCTTTTTATCATAGAAGAGTTATTGAAACAATGGTGTCTCTTATGATTGGAGGGTATCTTGCAATTTGCTTCAAATCCTTTGGGAATGTGATAGGACAAGAATTTATTAATTACTTGTTCTTTTAAGTTCAGCTTTATTTTTGGCATTTAGAATCAAGGAAATTTCCCCATTAAATTATGGCTGATTTTGCTTATAAAAATTGCTACGCAATTGTTAAGGTACAAACTTCAGAGTTAGAGCTGGTTCTTAGTTGTGACAATTGAAGAAATATGCTATTTGTATATATTTTTGTCTCTCTTCCCTGCTGGCCCGTAAACTCCAAGAGGGCTGGGGGAAAACTCTCTTGTTTATCCCTCTCCAGCAGCAAGCACAGCACCCTGCAGGTAGCAAAAGCTCAATAAATATTGTACTGATTGGACTTTTGACTTGCTCACTCCTCACTTGATCCTAATTACACTTTAAGATAGATAATTAATTACCTAAAGACAGGAGCCACTCAATTATTCAATGAAATTCATTGCATGCCCACTGGTCACTGTGTGAGATGGTAGAGCTATGTATAGCAATGACAGGAGTTCCTGTCACAGTTAAGTATAACCAGTAATCTCAATAATATGGGGCAAGTGCTTTAATAGAGACATGTATGAAATGACACAGCAGCTCAAAGGGGTATGACTGACTCCCTGGAGGAAAATAGAAAAGCTTGACAGAGTGGGGAGCATTGCAGCTGGACCTAAAAGAATGAGTAATTATTTATGAAATTCATATCAATCACATTTCCAAAAGGGTTTGAAACAAATTGCAAAATACACGCAATGCAACAAAGTAAGCAATACAGGGAGGAATCCATATGAATAGAAAATAAAGTTAGAATAATAAGGTGGAGTCAGAGGAAGACTTTGCAAAAATACATGCCATAAAGACCTACACAGAAGGTCTAAAGTCCTGCACCATTACCCTTTCTATGTATTTGATATTTGTAACCAGGGGATTCAGGGAATAGTAAGGCAATGTATGTTCCATAATGAATGTAATGGTCGTATGAAGAATGGATTGAGAATGGTGATGGTGGGGAACAAGACTAAGTTTAAGAAAGCTCGGGTGTAAGGCAATTAGGAAGCATTTGGGGTAGGTCAGTTACAGGTGATGGGGACCTGAAATACGGCTGTGGTAAGGACAGAACTGTGAGGGAGAAAGTTTTGATTCCAGGAAATAAGAATCGCTTTTATTTCTGTTTTATCTCAATGGCAATACATTTTTGTTGTTGTTGTTCAGTAGGTATTGCTAGGGAACCATAGATCCGGTGGCATGCGTACTGTGTTTTGGGTTATAGCCTCTGACAGTTACCACATCAGTCAAAACTGAATATGATATGCTATGTTCGTTCGGAGGCACTGCTTAGGAGAGGCGAAATTTCTCAAAGTAATGAACTTTGAATTCTATTAGACAATCACACATCTGCTGTGATCCCTTAAAATAGATGAATAATTTGACTTCATCTCTGAAATTGTAGGAGGTGCACACACCTTTAGTTTGTAATTACTGAGAAGCTATGACCTGGTGATATTAAAATTTACAGTTGTAATTTAACTTGTAATAACTTCCTCAGACCTAAGCAGACATCTCTTAAGGGAAAGGAAAACATAGATACTGACTTTCAGGAATTGTGTTAATCAGGGTTATCCAGAGAAACAGAACCAATAGGAGACAGATATAGATAGCTATCTATAGATATTATATGTATATTTAGAAGGACATTTATTGTAAGGTATTGGTTCACACAATTATGGAGGCTGAGAAGTCCCATGATCTGCTATGAGCAAGCTGGAGACTCAGGAAAGCTGGTAGTGCCGCTTTTTTTTTTTTTCCTAAGGCCTGAGAGCCAGAGAGCCAATGGTATAGATTCCAATCTGAGTCTGAAGGCCTGGGAATCAGGATCTCCAAGGGCAGGAGAACATCAATATCCCAGCTCAAGCATCAGGCAGAGAGAGAGAAAATCCCTTCCTCCACATTTTTGTTCTATTCAGGCCCTCAATGGATTGGGTGATGCTCACCCACATTGGTTGAGGGGTCACCTGCTTTGCTCAGTCTTCTGATTCAAATGTTGATCTCTTCTGGAAACACCTTTACAGACACACCCAGAAAAATCATTCAACCCAATATCTGGGCATCCTGTGATCCACAAGTCAACATACAAAATTTACTACCACAGGAGTGTATAACAAATAACATGAAACAACTGTACATCAGGAGTTTGGCCTCAAAAATCTGTTTGTTTATCTCGAGGCCGTACAGGCCTAAAAGGATCTGGGTTAAAAGTCCAACACAGTTCTTTTGGAGGGTGAGTTTTCTAATCATTCCACCCGTTTCCTCAACATTCTGCCTTCGTTTCATCTTATTAATACTTTGGCACTTTCATTTACAAATGTGAGTGGGCCTGTATTGAATTTAAATTGCGAAAAAGCTATACAAGGTTTAAAGTGTTAATGACTAGTTAAGCCATTATTTTGAAACAGCAAAAAAAGAGAAAAAGAACATTACGAAAGAAAAATAGGACTGCATAGTAATTTCATGACAAAAGTGCCTCTGTTTAATGATTTGTAAAAGAAGTAGGAAGCATTTTCAGTGAAAACTGCTAATTATTTTGGTTTTCCATAATGAAAACCTGTGATGTTGTTTAAATGTCTCGTTCATTAATTTACTTTGCGACAGTGGTACATTTGTTTGCTTTATGTATTTTCTCATTTTTCTGCATCAAAATGAGACTGATATCATGATCAATGAGTTTAAAGGTTTTTAGAAATTAAGGCAATAATCTCTTGACCATGAGAATCGATAACTTTTAAATTGTGCTACTTCAGGATAAGAAGGAATATTCCAGTCCCCTTTGGGTCTGTTGTTTCATTTATAATCCATCATGTATCTTGGAAAATGGTTCCTTTATTCTACTTTGTCAAAAACATCCACAAATCAAATAATTATTGATATATACTTGGTGTCTTATGTCTAGAATAAATTTAAAGGTTACTAAAGAAATTAACCTTGGTAACAGTTGTTTTTGCCATACTAATGGCTCTTAAGGAATGATTTAATTGTGCATGTCTGTGGCAGGCTGCTCGATGACAGCGCTGTTCAAAACCAGAAAAAGGAACAAGGCTCTAAGGTCAAACACCAGAAATATTAATAGCATGTCCTGTCACACTCAAATGAGGCAAGTTTAAGCTTAGGTTTGATCAGAACAGGAATTGTGAATTTACTGCCTCTCTTTCTTTCCCCCTGCCTGCCGTTTGTTTTGCCTTTGTTTGCGCTGATTTATTGTTTCCTCTTTTCTTTTCACAAGCCCTTTAGGATGTGGTAGAGGGGTGCAGAAGAGGTGTAGGGCTGGGCTCATAAACACTTCTTACGTGAGTCCTTGCTGCCGATTCAGGGGAGCCAATCAATCTCCTCTCTAGAGTCCAAGGTCTCTGTACCTGTCCAACAAGTTCTGTCTGCCCTCCTCGGGTGTCTTCTTGCCTGTCACCCAATTGAAAGTCAGATGCAATTCAGCAGACAGAGCACAGTCTCGCATAGAGCAGACCCAGATCTGCCTCAGAAGATATACCAGCCTAGTAACCCTGTGATCCCAGGTGCCTGACCTTGTTTCTTAGCTCGCTAGGGCCATACTGACCCTTTCAAGTTTACTCTAAAATTTATGGGCAATGAAAAGACCTTCTGCTCAGCAGGGTCCTTTCAGAAATGGCAATAAAATGTTAGCAGTCAGGGAAAAATAAGTGTCGATAGTAAATGAGTGATTTCCCAGAAATTGTCTGAGTAAAATAGAGATGGAATATTGATTATCTACTTTGTGCTGTGCTTTGTGCTAGACATTTTCATAAGTCTTTTTTCAGAAATTCTTCTACTTGGTTGTCTTTTCACTTTGCCATGCTCTCAGCTAGGCTGCTCACCTCTTCTTTTTGCTAGACTGCTTGCTATTTTATGACTTTCGTCATCATCTCAGTTTAGACTGTCTCTGGGAGGGTCTAAGATTTTTCTGGGTACAATGGTGATGTAACTGATGAAGGAGGAAACGGAATAATTGCAAATTGTGATTTAGCTAATACACAGGAAAAAAAAAAAGTTTCAGTAGGAATTGTATTTCTTGGATGAAATAGAATTTCTCCCTTAGCCTAGAAAGGCATTTACTTTCCCTCTTCTCATTATATATTTACATAGTCACTAGGGATGGTTACTTAATGCGATACCATTCAATTTTGAAACATGCAAGATTTATTCTAACAAGAAAAGAAAATTTCCTTTTATAGATTTCACAAAACCAAAGTGACACTTTCAAAATATTTTGTAAGAAACATCTTTATCTGGTTGACATGAATTCTTACTGACTTAATGTTGAACACAGTATGCACCATCTCTCAGATCTGCATTTCTCTGTGTTGGCTTCATTCTCAGGCACATATTCTCTATATAGTGGGAAATATAGCCCCTGCAGCTTTGGGGTACATGATCCTTAAGTTAATGATCTCATAGGAGCCTAAAGTGCCTTTACAGATAGCTTCAGCAAAAGTTCCAGAGGCATTTTCGATTGTCCTGGCTTGGGGCAAGCTCCTTCCTGAGGCTGAGTCAGCCTCACATGAACCATAGGAATGAAAGAGAATTACTACGGAGAAAGCGATTTCCTAAAGGAAAAGCATACTGGGCAAAGGTCTACTTCAATGAATATAAAAATTTAGATAACTGGATGAGATGATAAAAACTAAATGATTAAGCCTGACTTAGCATCTGATCTGAAGGTGGTCTGTTTTCTGTCCCACTGTAATATTATTAATAATAATAATATCAATAAAAAGACTCTTGGGGGTTTGCAGTTTTTTAGGACCCCAAATGGGACAGTTCTTTGGTATGAAACATATAAATAGCATTTCTACTTATATTTACTGAGTAGTTTTGTTTCTGTAAGGCAGTAATCTTTAGTATGGAAAAGTAATAGATTAATGCTTTAAAATTTAAGTATCACAGGAATTATTAATTTTTTTGATCCTTGTAGTACGGAAAAGCAGATTGATATGCAACAAAGAAATGTGTCTTCACAATTTTCAATAACGAATAACTAGTCTTTGTCGACACTATAAAGACAGCACATTTATAGCAAGTTAATAGTTATTCACATTTATAGATGTATTTCAATGAATGTTTTAAACAGTTCTACTAGATTGTAATCATTCTGGTGGAATCAAGCAACAAGAAATGGAAAAGAAACAGCTTTGTAGTCAATTCTCTGAGAGAGAGGTGACTGGGTCTTGAGGATGAGGCCAGAGAGTGACGCAGCTGCTCTGGGAGGGGGTCGGAGGTATGAGAGGGGAAGCTCAACTTTGTGGCCCTTCAACAATGTCTCCATAACTTCCAGGAATCACAAGCACACAGTTTGAAAAGCACTGATATAAAAATCAACGATGGAATTCAAACCACTTTATAATATTACTCATAGCTAATTCCATTGGATAGATAATTATCTGTGGTTTTCATTTATGTGTCTACAGGAGTGACATTAAAAATATTCATCAATTGATATGACACAGGCACCTGACTGGCACTGACCAACCAGAGGAGAGTTCAGCTGTAAACATTTGGAGCATCTTACTGGTATGTTTCAGCTGAATGTCAGCCCTGTATATGCAAAGCTATTAAGCATTACTATTAATAAATATTTTTATCTATCATGATACATACTTAAGCTCTGTCTCAATTTTATGTTAAAATTACTTCTGATAAAACTTTGGGAATTTTATATTTGCCTACCCACTGAAAAAATGTATATAACTTGTCATTAAATATTCTACCTAAAAATGTGTCTTCTTGGAACATTAGTTATCTAACTATTAATATCTAACCAACTAACTCATTGCTTGAGCCAAACAATGTGTTGCTCTCTGAATACACAATAGAAAGGATAAGGTCAATGTCCCCATGAACCTTATAGCTTCACTGGGGAGATGGATAACAGACAATTCCAAAGCAGAGTGCTAAATTCTGACTGGGAAAGTACAAGGAACTATGAAAGCAGTGTCATATAATACACACCTGGGTTCAAGGAAGACTTCTTGGATGAGGTGTTAACTAAACTATGACTGAAAGATGCATTAAGAGGTGGGAAGCAGGGAGGGAAAGGGAAATGGGAAGAGAGTGAGTCAAGCACTCAAGTTTTAGAAATAGAAAGATCAGAAGAACTTCAATGGCCTAAAAGTGGCTTAATCTTGCTTGGGAGCCCTAGCTAATGTCCTCTATATGAACATGGAAAAATTATCTTACTTAAGTTTCTTTTCACTTGCTATCTCCGTCTCCTAACATTTGTTAGTTATTTTTTTCCACTTGAAAGGTGCATAACTATAGTCTGTTCTGGAAATAGAATTCCATCAGTCTGTCCTAGGTTCTTACATTTAAATGCAGTTACCGCTTACCCCCAGTGCTCAGTAGAGAGTAGCACATGAAGATAAAAAGAAGCATTCCTACTTTTACCTGCTGATTCATGCCTCTCTGTCTGTGCTCATGCTGCCTCTTTGACTGGAGTTGCCCTTTCTCTTCTCATCCACCTGGAATATTACACATCTTTGAGGATTTGAAACAAATGTTCTATATCTTACCACAACTTCATGGCTCCTTTGGAGAGAGCCAACTACTGTATCCAGTACACAATTTTCTCATTTCAGCTATAATTCTTTATGCCTCATTCGGCCTGTAAATTATCTGAGGATAGGGATATTATGATTTTATTATTGGGACCTTGGATAATGTCTGTCATAGGATATTAGGGGTTTAGGTACCTCTCACCCTCCTTTTGAGATCTGATTATATCATAAGATTTACTATTCAAATATGAATAAGTATTGCTTTTATTATTCCCTCAATTATCTCAAAGATACTAAATTGGGAACAAGTCATGGGTCAGGAAGTTTATGAGGGACTTCCTACTTTCTACCCATTGAATTGGAAAAAGCTTTTGTACTATAAGCCTGACCTCACTTTATCACTTAGTCACAGGCAAACAGGCAGTAAATCACAGGGCTGGACACAGATAGTAGAAAAAAGCCCCTAACACATGATAGGAAGTGAGGGGCCAACTTTCTGCCTTTAAGATACAGTTTCCTTGCTCACCAAAAAAACAAGGGTCAATACATCTCAGGCTCTGACCAGCCTCCCTTCTTCACATGTTACAGTTATCATTTGCAAACCAATTTTCTCAGTTTTTGAAATTTATGTAAGTGAAACCATACTGCATATGTAACTATATATGCTGAGTAACTCTGAAAATCTCCAGGTTCCATTTTAGTTCCATAAAAGCTGAATACCTAAGTGAAATATCATAAAATGTTAGATTGATAATTTGACTTGATGATTTTAACGTGTCTTTTAACCCTAAGAATATGTGTTCCTTTAATCTTTGATATTAATTTTACCTAAAATTATTGTGCCTTTGGGACCTGGTAAGTCTGGACAAGGTATTATTCTGGTTTATAGAAAATGGGATGATTTTATTTGGTCTTGGTGTAGGATGGGGCAAATTGTAACCAAACATTATAGGCACCAATGCATATACTTGAATGTCAAAGAAACTTTTCTATAATTAGAAGCTATGATCCCTTGGATGCATTGTCTGTGATTTGTTGACTACCAAGCTATAGAATTAAAGCTTTAATTAATTTCTTTATTAGGTATGATATCTATAAACTGTCAGATCATATCTATCATAATTTTAGAAAGTAATCTAAAATAGACTCAAATAAAACTAGATCTTGTGCCTGAAAAATACAGAGAAATATATTATTTTTTAAAATATAGTATGTTTAATGAAGATCGATTGGTGTGTACTTAGCAAATAATTTCAGATGCAGTATTGTCAGGTTTTAGTTTGAAATGTCGGTTCTTAGTGCGCTCATGACCCGAAGAAAGATCAGACACACCAAAGTCACAAAAAAGCAAGAAAATGAGGATTATTGAGTAGAGAAAGATGTGATTATAGGGCGCGAGCAAGAGATAGGTTTACATGATACATACACCAGAGATGACGACCAGACTCACTGTCGCAGCAAAGGGAGAGCAAAAGGATGGGAGTTTTGTTTTATAGTGCCTGTACTGGGACATCCCTAGTGCCTCGGATATCACCATGGAACCATTGTAATTGGACAGTTGGGAATTGCATTACTACGCAGGGGGGTTGTTCTAGGTCAGTTTCTGGACTCTATGGTAGCTGTGCTGCTTGGCTCGTGGGCTAGAGAGTCCTCTGCATTCTTTTGCAGCTGGCGTACTGAGATGATTGGCTGTTTCGTAGGGTATTCCCTCCTCCCCAGGTATGGCAGTCTCTTGGGAGATTGGGGGGGGCAGGACCAAGATGGGGGCCCTCTTCCCAGGTAGAGCAATTACATAAAAGCAACAGCACCCACTTTCGTCCCTAGGAGACCCAGAAACCCTCACTGTCTACCTAACAGTAGGACACGAATAGTGTAGAAAAGAGTGCTGAGTCTCTTGCTTTAAGCTGTATAGCAAGCACACTTTTATATTCATTCACTTAATTTTGACTCTTTTTTTCTCCATTGCACTTTTGCTTGAATGTAATATATGGTACAATATCCAAAAGGGCTGATATTTCCCAATTTAATCTGAGATCATAATAAAACAACAACAAAACAGTGTTTGAGATTACAGTTTCTCCCCTTTATCATCAAGACTCACTGCCACCCATCATCAATATTTATTGAGCTTTTACAGGGCACTAGGCAGAATAGAACATGCAGAAAACATTGTCCCTGCTATTGAGGAGCTTACTTTCTAAAAGAAAAAAAAAATACACCTCTTTTAAAATAGCATTTTTGTTTGGTGTTTCTGCAAAGTACTGAGAAAATCATCTCTAGAATGAGCTTTGAGCATAACTTAGCCCCATCATTATTTAGAGAATAGAGGAAGAGAAAGAGGAAAGATTTTAAAGTCAGACAATGACAGACCATTCAGAACAGGTAGGGTTTAAAGGGAGATAAACACGATCTCATCAACTAAGGAGAGATTGGCTGTAGAATACAGGATGAGGGAAATAGTTTGCGGGATGCAAGCAAAGGAAACAGGTTAACTCAGATGTGGAGTGGAGCCAGAAAGATCATGTGGCCTTTTTCCAAGTACACGGTCACCAGGTAGGAATGATTGGTGACAATACGGAAGGCTAAAAAAGGAAGGTAATCTTGTACATCTAATAAATAGATAGAATAAAGGATCAAAATTGAAGACAGGCTATAACATATCAAGAAATTCTTAAAAACCAAAAGTGATTTGGAAACACAAAACTTATAGTTAATGTCATGGCAGGCCAAGAACATTGTGGCTTCCTAAGTTAGAAAATGCCACATATCAAAATTTTAAAAGGAATAATTTTTCCCCAATAAATGTCATCTCCCCCTCCCCCAGAAAAAATAAAAACTCACTTTTGTAGGGGGAGAGGAGAGAGGAATACGGGACATAGTTGGAAACAGTAGTTATATTAACATTAGTAGTATTTTTGTTGTTATCATAAACTTTGTGTTTAAACTCGGTAAAAGCCCATTACATGCCAAGAGGGAATAAGGAATAAATTCCAAAAATGTACAATTTCCCTTAGAGAAGTTTCAGAACCAAAAGATTAATTACATGAAAATCTGTAGAAAAAGGTGTTAAAAATTCCATTCATTAAAACTTTTATTCTACTTACATGAACTTAAAACACATGTTCTTAACAATCATGCTTGGATTGTTCATGAAAATTTCATAGGACATTGAACAAAGCTAGCCATCATTTTAAGTTATTTCCCTGTTAACTATTTTTACAGCACATGCATGTTAGGCAAGTATCAAAAAAAAAAAACCCACAAAAGCAGAAAACCTAAAGGAAGTTAAATACATGGATTTTTTTTGTTTGTTTTATGGCTGTGCTTGATATATACAAAGCAATAGATATTAAGCAATTCATTTTTACTGCATCTTTACTTTTACATTTGTTCTTAGGTTGCCTAAAACATTTAAATGTAAATAAAAAGAGTGTAACAAAAATAAGGAAAGCAAACAGCAGGCAACTTTACAAATGGAATGTGAACCATTTCTGCCCTTATCCAGAGTAAATTGGGTGGCAATTTTGTCTAAGGGAACATTTCCGCAGTGTAAAGGTGTGTGCATTGAGATTGAGTATTCTACAGATATACATGGTTTAACATGTAGTATCCATGAGATATGTTTCTACTACAGCCTCGTAAGTGCACCAAAACTTCATAAATAACTACACCTGTGACTAGAACCAGTTATCCCTTTTACTCCCCAGCAGGATATGGGGAGTAAACCAATATGTAGGCAGTTTTCTTTGGTTAGACATGGAAGCAGTTTTAACACAGGCCATAATGTACTAAAAGTACTATGCCAAACATTTATAACTTGTATAAAATTCCATATCCCCATATTGGCCACCTCAAGATGAAAACAGATAACTCCTAAAATTTTAACTACTAATAGCTCTACTCCCCTAATACGAAACATAAAAACCACATGGGAAATATAGAAATTCAAATAGAAGTAACATAAACCTATCATAAATTTTGATCAAAAAACTATATGTGGGATACCAGGGATGAAAAATGGTCTACTGTGTAAATTTTAGAACGAGGCAGACAAAAGTTGGGAGGGTGGTTCATTTTTCCCTCCATCTCCTGCTTGTCTTCAGTCTCCTTGGGTATCCGATGTCCACAATGTCAAGTTGTCTTTCAGTAATTGCTTTATTAGCCTGCTGTGTTTGTATGAGTCTTCCCCTCATGTATCAAGTTTGACACTGGCATCATCAAAAGCTATCTTTGTAAGACAGCAGGCTTTCTCTGGGGAGTTTAGACTTTCATAATCGATAGAACACAGAGAAATTAAGGGGCAGATCCAATCTGATAGGACGGGTTGGTTGCATTTCCTTTTTGCTGATTTTGAAAGCTTCTTGGTGTGCTTGTTGTGACTGATCCACAATCCTTTTCTTGTCATCACCAGCAGCAACTTCAGACAAGTAACAGTAGTGGTCCCCTTTCATTTTCTCATTTTCTTTCTTTCTTTCTTTCTTTTTTTTTTTTTTTTTTTTTGAGACAGAGTCTCGCCCTATCGTCCCTGGGTAGAGTGCGGTGGCGACATGTCATTGTAACTCACTGCAACTTCAAACTCCTGGGCTCAAGCTATCCTCCTGAGTAGCTGGGACTACAGGTTCGCGCTTCCACACTGGCTAATATTTCTTTTTCTATTTTTAGTAGAGACGAGTCTCGCTCTTGCTCAGGCTGATCTCCAACCCCTGAGCTCAAGCGATCCTCCCGCCTCGGTCTCCTGGAGTGCTAGGATTACAGGTGTGAGCCACCCACCGCACAGCCCAGCCTTCATTTTCAAATAGAAGACTTTGTACTCTCTGCTTGCGAAGCATTGGGGATCAAGAAATGTTGACCCTTTTATTAGGAGAGAATGATGAGTACTGAGGGAAATTATGGGATGTGATGGAGGGCAAGCTAAAGTGCCCAAACCAACCTTTGGTGTTTCCCTCTCTTCTTTATTGAGAAAATTATTTTCGGGCTTGATGTTTCAAAGTTCATTTTAATATTATTTCTTATACCAACAGTTGATATTTTTATGGTACTATAAATGCAATTTTTCATGGAAGTAATTCTAGATCTGTTGGTTGTACAATAGTAAAAAGAATAATACAGAGCTCAGTGAAGATCACAAAGACACTGTATATCTTGGCTTAAACCTGTAATAACAGTATTTTATAGGAAATATGTAAAATGTTACATATCCTTTAGTATTGAGTTAAACAAATATTTTGTTTCAGTGTTTCTGGTCAGGAAATTGAAATTCAGCAATTCGGGGGTAATAGAACTAAACAGAGATTGACACATTAATTGTTGAGAATTAGATGACCTTATAAAGTTTCACGGTCTTGCTTTCTATTTTCTGAAAATACTTATACATGAAATATTTTTAAGATAAATGGAAAACTTTTTGGCTCACTATCTTTTGTTGTATATTGTCTCCCATGGCTTTACTAATTTTTTTTCAGAATAATTCTATTGAAATTACTCCAACAAACAGGTCAGGTAAGAACTTTTCACAGATTGATGATAATCTGTAGGAAGAATTGTTTTTGAGTGCACATATCTGTAGTCTGTTAGTTGTGTAATTAAGGAAATATCTTTCTGTTATAAAGTAAAAGACACAGAGAAGTGTCAAAAACATCAAAGTATAGTATAGTGCATTGTTACAAGCAGACATCTCTGTAACACATTCCACGTCAAAAATTAGAACATCAACAACTTTCAGAAAATCCCTCCTCCCAGGTATCTCCTCAGCTCAGCTGGAGAATATCATTACATTAACTTCTGTCGTTAAAATGTCTTTGCTTTTCTTTATTGTTTAACTACCTATGTATGCATTCTTAGACGATGTAACTTTAAGAATGTATGTAGATGGAACCATGCTATATGAAACATTTCTGTCCCTTGTTCTTTTATTCAATATCACGATTAAGACCCATTCATCTTATGCTTCATTTTAAGAGATTTAACTGTCTTCCATGTGAAATATTAATAATTGTCAGGACTTCTTGGTATTTATTTTTATCTATAATTAGCAGCTATTTGTCTCACCTGTTCTTTTTTCTCCCAAACTTTTGTGTCTCTATTTGGTTGTTTAGTGCACAATTACAGATAGACTCTCATTTACTTACATAATCCTGTTTCATTTGTAGAGGATTTTTAATTGCAGTTTTTTCTAGCTCTTGGATTGTCACATAAATTTATAGACTGCAAAGATTTTGAGCAGAAGGGAAAGAAATAAATGTTGCCCTTTAGAATGATTGAATAAACTTACTAGAGAAGCATATGGTATGAAGTATGGTATGAAAGGAGCTGACTGATAACGACAACATTTCAGGGAATAAGGGTGTCTGTTTATGGTTTCAAGAGGAAAATCAACAAAGGAAGAAAAACAGTGGTATCTTCATGTTCAATAACCTTTTGGTTTTGTTGCTTAGAAATTTAGCATTCTGACAAAACAATTGCAAACTCATGACAGTGCTAGAGAAATAAGTAATTTTGATTGAAGGATTTTCTATCCAGAATCCCCTCAGATAAGACTGTGATTATGTTTGGAAACTAAACATATATATTATGGAAAAAGAAAGAAAGAGCAGTTTTTTATATTTTCTTCTTAACTAGGACAATCCTGTTGTTGACAGCAACTTGATTCCACAAATCCACAAATGTTTTACCTTACATATTTCAAGATGCTTACTATGGAGTCTCAGCATAAGGGAAGTTAGTGATAATAGTGTTGTTGGAAATTCGGTGGAAAAATTAAGGGCAAAATATGAGATTCCATTAAAATAAAGTTATTATTAAATTCCAACTTCATCTCTTTATTCCTTATTTTTATATGTTGAACTTCTATCCTCCCAATAGTCAGAAATAAGAAATCATTATAGATTTACGTTCTTTAGCTTACATATTCCACCAACCATCGAAATCTATTGCTTCTCATCTTTTTAAAACATTTCTTCATTATTGCACCTCCTCTTTTTTTCCCATTGCAACTGCCTTAATTTAGGCAAACATTTCTCATCTAGTCGATTGGAATTTTTCTTCTTCTTTTTTTGCTTCCTTTTAAAAAGATCCTTTATTCTAGACATTTCCAGAGGGAAAATTCTGAAACTAATCTTAGCTTGTTACTTTTGTGTTTCAAATCAATGTCTTCCATTTGAATTCCCTCTTCACCTTTAGGATAAAGTTCAGTATCGATCCCCTCAGCTGTACAAACGAGACCCATCCCTTTCACTTCCCCGCATACACCTCTCAGCCATACCAAAGGACACACTGCAGTCTTTCTTGCCTTCGTGCCGTTGTTCACCCCCCTGAGCATCCTTATTCTGCTCTTTCATTTAGCTTACTCTCACTTATTACTTAAAGTTGAAACCAAATGTCTTCAGCTAAACCTTTGAACCACTAAGATTGTCTTAGGAGAGCCTCCTTTACATCCATATTTCCTGTAATTACATCCATTATAGCACCGTCTATCATATCATTGTAGCTGAATTCCTCATATCCATCTCTGCCACTTGAATGTGAGCTCCTTGAAGTCAGCCTGTGTGCCCACTGTTTGGATGTTATTTAAGATATGAGGCATAGCAGATACTCAATAGATGCATGCAGGAGTCTGGGAATGCATGGAAGCAGAAACATCCCCAAGCATGAGGAAAAGACCTTCCTAACGAGAAGGCTATGTATCCTTGAGCCTCTTGGAGATCAGCCTTATCTCCTATAATCCCAATTCACAGAAATGTTGTAATCGTTTTATCTATTTTTTTCTTTTTCTATCCATAGGGTTTTCCATTTCTGGTTCTACTTAGTTTACCTAAACTGGATCACCTGCTCAGGCAGTTGCAATTGAAATTGTTGAAATTCTTAAAGCATTTAGAAGTAAACAGTGTTCCATACATAACATGCTCGAGTATTGTAATGGGTTAAAACATGATAAATGATCTTTATTGTGGAAAATATTAGAAAATATTTTAACATTATTTTGTAAGTCACTATCACTTAAATTGCAATTTCACCATCTCTTACATCAATATCTAGAGCCATCCAACATTTTTAAGATCTTCTTTTCATATTTTTCAATGCTGGGATTTTATAAAGAATGAGGCATGTGCTTTTACCTATAAGGGCCAGAACACAGTCTCTCCAGAAATTAATATTGAGATTCATTATATGGATATCTTCTCTTTTCCAGTCATGCAAATGTTTTCCTAATTTCTTTATATAATATTTTAGCAAATTGGTACTTTTGTTGCGTAGTCACATGTAGTTTGTTTTGATCTAGAAAAAAATTACTTTCTTTAAAAATTACAAAATAATTGAAAATATTGTTATAAGCTAATTTAGATTTGTTTGGATTTTCTAATCAACTTTTGCTAAAATTATTAGTAATATTAATAGCAAGCCAAAATTCATGCAAAATACTGTGGAGAGATCAAATTAAAATTATTTTTATTTTCTGTCAAAGAACATGATCTGTTGTTTATTTAAGGATATTCTATTTTGTTTAACTGTTCTAGGACATTTTGCTTCTTGCTTAATTAAATTGTTTTAACAACATTAGATAGCACCACCATCAGACTGGTTGTGAGGCTAAATTTACATGTGTTTTAGCAAGCTGTTTCTTCTTTGGTCAGATCAAGAAATATGTTATATAATCTCTGAAATACTTTCAAGAGTATTTGAAAACTTTATTATTAATATTATTTTCGATCGACAAATCATAATTGTATACATTTATGGGGTAAAATGTGATGTTTTGATATATGCATACAATGTGGAATGATTAAATCAAGCTGATTAACATTTCAACACGTTGTTTACTTATCATTTTTCATGGTGAGATTTGAAATAGCTTACCTACTATTTTTAATCATGACACATTGTAATCTCTTATGGTGAGACATTACGTTATGTATTTCAAAATAAGTATATTTTGAAATATTTCTAAATAACTAAGAGTATATTTTAAAATATTTAAAAATAACTAAGAGTTATATTTTTAAATATTATTGTAAGCCCATAATATTTGCATGAAACATATGTAAATTTAGCCTCACAACCAGTCTGATGGTGGTGCTATCTAATGTTAAAATAATTTAATTAAGCAAGATGCAAAATGTACTAGAAGAGTTAGTTATTTTCAAATATATAATACAATAATAATGACTATAGTCACCCTGATGTGCAATCAGTCTCAAAACCTATTCCTTCTGCCTATCTGAAACTTTGTACCCTTTGATCAGCAACTTTTCATCCTCCTATCTCCACCCCAGCCACTGGTAACCATCATTCTACTCTCTAATTCTAGAGTTCAACTTTACTAGCTTCTATATATAAGTGAGGTTATGAGATATTTGTCTCTCTGTGCCTGACTTATTTCACTTAGCATAATGTCCTTCAGATTTATTTATCTTGTTGCAAATGACAGGATTTCACTCCCTTTTAAGGTTCAATGATATTTTACTATACATATATATCATACTTTCTTTATTCATTTATCCATTGATGGACATTCAGGTTGATTCCGTATCTTGGCTATTGTGAATATGCTGCAATGTACATGGGGGTGAAAATATTCCCTCAAGAAATTAATTTTACATCTTTTGGGTATATATGCGGAAATGGGATTAGTGGATTATATCTTAGTTCTCTTTTTAGGTTTTTGAGAAACTTCCATACCATTTTCCATTATGGCTGTGCTAATTTACATTTCTGCTAACAATGTACAATCATAACTTGTTTTATTGCTCTTTGGTTTATTGCATCTCGTAGATAATGTGTTTTTAAGGTTTGTGGTAACCTGGTAAATCCAGCAAGTAAAGCAGCATCATTTTTCCAACTCCATGTACCATGTGCTCACTTTGTTTTTCTATGGCACATTTTGGTAATTCTTGTAATATTTCAAATGTTTTCATTATTGTTACACCTGTTACGGTGATCTGTAATCAGTGATTTTTGATGTTACTATTGTAATTGTTTTGGGGTGTTATGAACCGCACCCATAGAAGATGTCAAATTTGACGAATGTGTGTGTTCTGACTGCTTCACTGAACAGCCATTCCCATATCCCTCTCTTGCTCCTAAGACACAACGATATTAAAATTAGGCCAATTAATAACCCTACAGTGGTCTCTAAGTGTTCAAGTGAAAAAAAGAGTAGCACATCTCTCACTTTAAATCAAAAATTAGAAATGATTAAGCTTAGTGAGGAAGACATGTCAAAAGTTGAGATACACCAAAAGCGAGGTGTCTTGTGCCAAACAGTTAGCCAAGTTGAGAATGCCAAGGAAAAGTTCTTGAAGAAAATTAAGATTGCTACTTCTGTGAACACATGAATGATAAGAAAGCAAAAATGCCTTATTGCTAATAGGGAGAAAGTTTTATTGGTCTGGATAGATCATCAAAGCAGCCACAACATTTTCTTAGCTAAAGCCTAATCCAGAGCAAGGCCCTAACACTCTTACATTTTATGAATGCTGAGAGAGGTGAGGAAGCTGCAGAAGAAAAGTGTGAAACTATCAGAAGTTGCTTCATGAAGTTTAAGGAAAGAAGCTGTCCCCATAACATAAAAGTGTAAGGTGAAGCAGTAAGTGCTGATGTTATCCAAGGAATTGCAGAAAGTTATTCAGAAGATCTAACTAAAATAATTAATAAAGGTGGCTACACTAAACAACAGATTTTCACTGTAGATAAAATAGCCTTCTATTGGAAGAAGATGCCATCTAAAACTTTCATAGCTGCAGAGAAGTCAATGCCTGTTTCCAAAGCTTCAGGGACAAATTGACGCTCTTGTTAGGCACTAATGAAGCTGGCTACTTTCCTAGCGCCCTTAAGAATTATGCTAAGTCTATTCTGCTTGTGCTCTAGAAATGCAACAACAAAGCCTGTTTACAGCATGGTTTGTTGAATATTTTAAGCCACTGATGAGATCTACTACTCAGAAAAAAAGGTTCCTTTCCAAATATTACTGTTCATTGACAATGCACTTTGTTCCCCGAGAGCTCTGAAAGAGATGTACGAGGAAATTAATGCTGCTTTTATGCCTGCTAACACAACATCTATTCTGCAGCCCATGGATCAAGGAGTTATTTTGACTTTCAAGTCTTATTATTTAAGAAATACATTTTATAATGCTAGAGCTGCCATAGATAGTGATTTCTCCAGTGGATCTGGAAAATCTTCTGGAAAGGATTCATCATTCTAGATGCCATTAAAAACATTTGTCATTCATGGGAGAAGGTCAAAATATCAACATGAACAGAAGTTTGGAAGAAGATTCTAATTTTCATGGATGTCTTTGAGGGATTCAAGACTTCGTGGAGCAAGTAGTAATAATTTCAGATATGGTGAAAATAGCAGGAGAACTAGAATTAGAAGTGGAGCTTAGAGAGGTGACCGAATTGTTGTAATATTGTGATCAATCAAGAATGGATAAGTTGCTTCTATGGTTGAGTGAAGAAAGTGGTTTCTTGAGATAGAATCTACTCTTGGTGAAGATGCTGTGAACATTGTTGAAATGACAACAAAGGATTTAGAATATTGCATAAACTTAGCTGATAATGCAGTGGCAGAGTTTAAGAGAATTGACTCCAATTTTGAAAGACATTCTACTGTGGGTCAAATACTATCAAACAGTATAGCACACTACCGAGAAACCTTTTGTGAAAGGAAGAGTTAATCATTGTGGTAAACTTTGTTGTTGTGTTATATTGATAAATTGTCACAGCCATGACAACCTTCAGCAACCACAACCCTGATCAGTCAGTAGCCATCAACTTCGAAGCAAGACACTCCAGCAGCAAAAAGATTATGATTTGCATAAGACTCAGAGGATCATTAGCATTTTTTAGCAATAAAGTATTTTTTAATTGAGGAATATACATTTTTTTAGACATAATGGTATTACCTACTTAATAGACTGCAGTATACTGTATACAATAAACATTACATGCACTGAGAAACAAAAATTTCTTCTGATTCTCTTCGTTGTGGTATCTGCTTTATTGTGGTGGCCTGGAACGAAACTTGCAACATCTCCGAGGTAAGGTTATATTAGTTCCCTTTTTCTGCATCTTCTTCTACACTTGTTACCTTTTATCTTTTTGATAAAAGTCATTCTAACAGATGTGAGGTGATCTCTCACACCGTTGTGTGATTTTGATTTGTGTTTCTCTAAATGATTAGTGATGCTGAGCATTTTGTATGTACCTACTGGCCATTCATATGTCTTCTTTTGAGAAATGTCTGTTCATTTCCTTTGCACATTTTTTAACCAGGTTATTTGTTTTCTTACTATTGAGTTGTTCAATTTCCTTATATATTTTGGACATTAGCCCCTTATCATACATATGGTTTGTATATATTTTCTCCCATTCTGTGGGTTGTACCCTCACTTTGTTGTTTCCTTTGCCATGCAGTGGCTTGGACAGATGCTATCTCATTTTGGCATTTTGATGGGGATTGCATTGAATCTGTACATCAATTTAGGCAGTGTGGACATTTTAACAATATCAATTGTTATAATCTATGAGCATGGGATGGTTTTACATTTGTTTCTGTCACCTACTGTGTCTTTCATCAGTGTTTTGTAGTTCTCCTTGTAGAGATCTTTCACCTCCTTGGTTAAATATATTTCAAGGTTTTTTTTTTTTTTTGCAGCAATTGTAAATAGGATCGAATTCTTAATTTGATTCTTGGCTTGGTTGTTGTTAGTGTATAGAAATGCTACTGATTTCTGTATGTTGATTTTGTAGCATGAAACTTTGTTAAATTCATTTATCAATTTTAGAAGTCTTTCTTCAGGGTTTTCTAGGTATAAGATCATATTGTTAGCAAAGAGAGATAGGTTGACTTCCTCTTTTTCAATTTGGATGCCCTTTATTTCTTTCTTTTGCCTGATTGCTCTGGCTAGGACTTCTAGTACTATGTTATATAGATGTGGTGAAAGTGGACATCCTTTTCTTGTTTCTGTTCTTAGGAAGCATGCTTTAATTTTTCCCCATTCAGTATGATGTTGGCTGTGGGTTTGTTAAATATGGTTTTTATTATTTTGAAGGATGTTTCTTCTATGTTGAGTTTGTTGAGGATTTTTATTATGAAGTGATGTTAGATTTTTGTTGAATGTTTTTTCTGCATGTATTACGATGATCATATGGTTTTTGTTTTTAATTCTGTTTATGTGGTGAATCACATTATTGATTTGTGAATATTGAACCATCCTTGCATCCATGGGATGAAATCCACTTAATCATGGTGAATTATCTTTTTGATGTGCTTTTGGATTTGGTTGGCTAATATTTTGTTGAGGATTTTTGCATCTATGTTCATCAAGGATATTGGTCTGTACTTTTTTTGTTGCATCCTTTCCTGGCTTTTGTATCAGGGTAATACTGGCTTCATAGAATGAATAAGGGAGGATTGATTCCCTTACTCTTTTTTTTTTTAATTTCAGCATAATATGGGGGTACAGATGTTTAGGTTACGTGTGTTGCCCTTGTCCCCCCTTCCCCCCTCAGTCCAGGTTTCAAATATGTCACAATTCCCTTCCTCTTAATCTTTTGGAACAGTTTCAGTAGAATTGGTGCTAGTCCTTTATAGGTCTGGTAGAATTCAACTGTGAATCCATCTGGTCCTGCACTTTTTTAGTTGGGGGATTTTTTATTACTGATTTAATATTGCTACTCATTATTGGTCTGTTCAGGATTTCTGTATTTTTCTGATGCAAGCTTGGGAAGTTGTGTGTTTTCAGAGATTTATCCATTTCCTCTAGATTTTTTAGTTTGTGTGTGTAGAGGTATTCATAGTGGTCTCAGACTATCTTTTGTATTTCTGTGGTATCAGTTGTAATGTATCCCTGTTTATTTATGATTGAGCTTATTTGAATCCTCTGTCTTCTTTTCATGGTTATTCTAGCTAGTGGTCTATCAATTTTGTTTATCTTCTCTTTCAAAGAACCAAATCTTCATTCATTGATCTTTTGTATTTTTATTTTTGATTCCAACATCATTTAATTATATTCTGATCTTTGATATTTCTAGTCTTCTGCTAGCCTTGGGTTTGGTTTATTCTTGTTTTTCAAGTTCCTTGAGGTATAATATGAGGTTGTTAATTTGTGATTTTTCTGTCTTTTTGATGTAGGCATTTAGTGCTATAAACTATCGTTTTAGCACTCCTTTTGCTGTATCTCAGAGAGATTTTGATAGCTTATGTCATTAGTACCATTCATGTTGAAAAAACTTTTTAATTTCAATCTTGATTTCATGATTGACCCAAAGATCATTCCGCAGCAAGTTATTTAATTTCCATATATTCGTATAGTTTTCAGAGTTCCTCTTGGAATTGATTTCTTGTTTTATTCTACTGTCGTTTGAGAAGGTACTTGGTATAATTTCAATTTTTAAAATTATTGAATTTTTAAATTTAAATTTTTAAAATTTAAATAATTTAAATTCAATAAATTTTAAAATTTATTGAGACTTATTTTGTGGCCTAATATATGGTCTATCTTGGAAAATGTTCCATCCGCTGATGAGGAGAATGTATATACTATAGTTTTTGGGTAGAATCTTCCGTAAATGTTAGGATCATTTGCTCTAGTTTCCCATTTAAGTCCTGTGTTTCTTTGTTGAATTTTTGCCTCAATTATCTGTGTAGTTCTGTCAGTGTAGTGTCAAAATCTCCCACAATTATTATACTGCTGTTTATTTCTTTTCTTAGTTCTAGTAGTATTTGCTTTATGAATCTGGGAGCCCTGATGTTAGGTACATGTATATTTAGGATTGTTATATCTTATTGTTGAATTGATCCCTTTATCACCATATAGTGACCTTCTTTGTCTTTTTACTATTGTTGATTTAAAGTATTTTATTTGATAGAAGAAGAGTTACTCCTGCTCACTTTTGCTTAAATTTTTTTGGAATATTTTTTTCTACTTCTTTACCTTGAATCTATGAGAATTTTCTGAGTTAAGTGGGTCTCTTAGAGACAGCAGATATTTGGACTGTGTTTTTTTTTTTTATCCAATCTATATCTTTTAAATGGGGCATTTAGATTATTTATGTTTTATGTACATATTCATATGTGAGATACTATTTCAGACATTATGTTGATTGTTAAATAGTTGCTCTGTATTCTCCCTTGTGTTATTATTTTATAAAAGCTATGTTTTTTTCTTTTCTTTTTTTCACTTTTGGGTGTTTTTATGCTGGCAAATATTAACATTTTTTTTCAATGTTTTAAACACTGAGTATTTCTTGAAGGGCTAGTCTGCTGGTGACAACTTCCTTTATCATTTGCTTTTCTTGGAAAGATTTTATTTCTCCTTCATTTATGAAATTTAATTTTTCAGAACACAAAATTCTTGGCTTACAGTTATTTTTATTAAGAGTATTAAAGATAGGACTTTAATCTTTTTTGTCTTATAAGGTTTCTGTTGAGAAGTCTTTGTTGTCAGTTTGATGGATTTTCCTTTGTAAGTTACTTGATGCTTTCATCTCACAGCTCACAGGAGTTTCTCCTTTATTTTGACTTTGGGCAGTCTCTTGACTATGTGCCTTGGTGATGACCTTTTTGCAGTAAATCTTCCAGGAGTTCAGTGAGCTGGATGTCCAAATCTGTGACAAGACCAGGGAAGTTTTCTTCCATTCCTTCAAATAGGTTTTTCATGCTTTTTGCTTTTTCTTCATTGCCCTCAGGGATATCTATGAGTCTTATATTTGGGTGTTTTACATGATACTATGTTACTTGGATACTTTGTTCATTTCTTTTGATTCTTTTTTTTTTATTTTTGATGGACTGTTTTAATTTGAAAGCCTTGTCTTCAAGCTCTGAAATTCTTTCTTCTGCTTGGTCTAGTCTGTCATTAAAACTTTCTACTATAATTTGAAATTCCCTAAATGACTCTTCCATTTCTAGAGTTTTATTATTTTTTTAAAATATCTCTGTCTTCAGTGAATTTTTAACTCTTTTCCTGAATTATTTATTTGGTTTCTTTGTGTTGGTTTTCAACTTTATTATCAATCCCATTGAGCTTAATTGTAATCCATATTTTTAATTCCATTTCTGACATTTCAAAAGTTTCCTTTTGGTTGGAGTCCATAGATGGAGAGCTAGTGTGAACCTTTGGGGTTGTCAAAGCAGCTTTTTAAAAAAAAATTTGTCAGAGTTCTTACGCTGGCTCCTTCTCATCTGGAACCTCTTCCCTCATTTCAAAACAGATAGCTTTGTAGTTCACCTGTCCTTCTCTGCTGGGCATTCTGCTGCTCAGTGTAGAGAGAGATGTGCTGCCTTTTGGCTCACACAGGTAAGTGTGCACTGTGGTTTTGCTGGAAATTTGGGTTGGCTGGATCTCAGACCCCTGGGAGAGTGTTCAGGTGCCTGCAGCAGTGGACTAGGTTAGGTAATTCCCAGGTCCCTGGATGGCATGCTTGCATCCTTGGGGGACAAAAGCATGACCAGACTGGTAAATTTGCCCTTAAGTGTCCCAGGGTTCAGGCATTTTCCGTGATAGGGAGGGATGAGGTGATCTCCTGGTCCAGAAGTATGCTCAGGAAGTAAAATGGTGGATGCACTGTGAGCCTGTGACAGGAAGGGCAAGCACCTCTTAATGAGACTAACAGGGCCTTGCAGCTGTAGAGTGCACAAGCTGCTCACACTTCCCTCTCTTGGCAGTGACAGTGATCTCTGTCCTTTAGGGGCACAAAAGTGCCCACATTCCCAGCTTCCACCCTGGCCCAGCTGCAGCAGAAGTGGTAGAAACATGTCAACTTGCTGTGTGCAGTGCCACCAGAATGGCTTGAAGCTGTGGCTAAAATGCTTTGGTGGGGAAGAAGTAGTCATGCCAGGTACTTGCCTCCAGAGATGGTAGGCTCCTCCCAGAAACAACAGGCATCTCAAGAGGGGGCTGCTAGCCCTGCCATCTCTCAGTGGAGGCACTAGTTTTTGTCCTTGGGGTGAACAAAAGCACCTGGATTCTCCGCTCTCTTCCTGGCCTGGCTGTCGTGGAGGTGGTGGAGAAAGCTCTAAGCTCTGTGTGTACATATGCTGGGCTCCCAGAATGGCTAGGGGCTACTGTTGAAATGTTCCAATGGGGGTGGGATGGTTGTGCCAGGGACTTGCTTCCAGGATGGGTAGGCTCCTCCCAGAAGTTACAGGCAACTCACAGAGAGAACAGCTAGCCCCACCCTTCCTCAGTGGAGGCAGTAGTTTTTGTCCTTGGAGCATACAAAAGTGCTTGCTTCCATTTTTTAAAGGGAAAGGAGTGAGCCCCAAGTTCCACAGAAGATTCAATGTGATAGGTGCTCTGTCAGAGGTGGGGCAGCTGCTCCCAAGTGCCTTGGCTTAATTGTCCTCTGTGGAACCCTCACTCATCTAGAATGATAATAGCTGCAGCTGCCTCTGCAGCAATAGTCAGGGGAGAAGGGAGGTGGAGAAGGCCCCAAATGGGGGGAAGCTGATGCCCTGATCTCTTTTCCTAAGAGGCACCATGGTGTGCTGCACTCTCTTCTCAGCTGGAATTGGCCCATCCTGAATCCCCAAGCTCTGGGAGATCTGCAGTTCCCTAGGACCCACTGGTACCCCAAGGCTACTGCGGTCTAAGTGGGTACTGGGGAATGTTGGCTGTGGATCTAGCAATGCAGAGACCCAGGAGCAGAGATTCCCTAGTCAAGAAAGCTGCAAAAACACAGCCTGTTTGTGAAGAGAGGGAAATGGGCTGCACACTCCATGCAAAATCTGGGTGCAGTGAGCAGAGTACTATACCTCCCTTCCCCGCAAGCCTAGACTGGCCATCTCACAGCACACCTGCACCAAAAGCTCATGCTTGGGTGCAGCAGATGCTATGTCCATAGCATTGGGTGGAGGAAGAGTGGTCCCTCTCCCCACATCCCTTCTTGGGCTCCAATGCTGCTTCTGCTCTGAGATGGAGACACTCTCCTCTCCTACACACTCTACTCTGTACTGTGTCTCCACTTTGAGTGGTGCA
Source organism: Avahi laniger (assembly GCA_963575035.1). NCBI lineage: Eukaryota > Metazoa > Chordata > Mammalia > Primates > Indriidae > Avahi > Avahi laniger. Next base: position 81,569 of record CAUYSK010049919.1, on the reverse strand, counting down.
GACAACTTTGGATCATGAGCCAGGAGCTCTTAGGTGCAGGAAAGTGCATATTCTGCCTTCCTCTGTCCTGAAAAGCACTTGCAGCCTTTCCCAATACCCTTGGGGGCAGCCTGCCTTATAGGTCAGAATGAAGGGATTACCAGTGCTCTCCTTTGTCCCCCTGTTCCTTTGTGATTTCCACAGCCCAAGCAGGTGCTGGGGAATATTTGTGTGGGATCCACTGACAGGGAGACTGAGGGGCTGTGACTTCTCAGGCAGGATAGAGGCACCTAGTGTGTGCATAAGCAACATGGCGCCCATCATCTCAGCTCTGCTCTGTGGTGTGGGGATGTGACTCTGTGTGGACACACAGCCCAGTGCTCTGCTCTCAAGAAGCTCTCAGTTTGCCAATAGCAGCAGTGCCTGGATTTGTGGGTGTAGAAGGGCTCTCTGACAGATTGGGAGCTGGCAGATTGCCATAGGTGTGAGGGAAGGAAAAGTACACACTCCCACCTACACTTTCTGTGGGACTCTGAATCCCTACAGGATTGGTCTGCCAAAATCTTGCCCCCTCTCGTTCTGCTCCACAGCTTCTTGTCATGGGATCTCCAGTAACGGTAAGTTCTGGCACATTTCTCTCAGTATTCCATGTGGATTATGCTTTTTCACATGAAACTTTTTCTTCTTTTTGGGACAATCTGGTGACCCATGTCACTAGTCAGCCATCTTGCCCACTCCCCTATTTTTCTATTTTTGTTTTTCTCAGGGTATTTTTTGATTTACCTTTTAATTTATTCTATGATCCAGTGATTGTTTAGGTACTTGATGTTTAATTTCCACATATTTGTGTATTTTCATAGATTTCTCTTGTTATTTATTTCTAGTTTCATGCCATGATCTGAAAAGATACTTGGTATGATTTCAGTCCTTTTAAACTTGTTAAGATTTGTTTTGCAACCTAACATATGATCTATCCTGGAGAATGTTCTATGTGCACTTGAGAAGAATGTGTGTTCTGTTGCTGTTTGATGGAATGTTCTATATATGACTGTTAGATATATTTGTCTAAAGTATAATGTAAGTCCAATGTTTTCTCATCAATATTCTGTCTAGATGATCTATCTGTTGTTGAAAGTGGGGTATTGAGATTTCTTAGTACTATTGTATTGTAGTCTATCTCTCCCTTCATATCATTTAATACTTGCTTTATATATTTAGGTGCTCTAATATTGAGTGCATATATATTTACCATTGTTATACCTTCTTGGTGAATTAACCCCTTTAACATTATGTTATGATCTTCTTTGCCTCTTTTTATAATTTTTGACTTTAAATCTATTTTGTCTGATATAAATATAGCTATTCCTGCTCTCTTTGAGTTTCTGTTTGTGTCCATATCTTTTCCATCCCTTCACTTTCAGGCTATGTGTCCTTACTAGTAAAAAGTTATTCTCATGTAGGCAGTGTATGGTTGAATCTTGGTCTTTTTTAAAAATTTCTTCCATTTCTAAAGCACAGATTTACTGGGTAAAATATTCTTTTTTGGCAGTTTTTTTTCCTCAGAACTTTTAATATATCACCCCACTTTCTCTTGGCCTGCTGGGCAAATTCTGGCTTATACATAATTTTCTTCATCAACTATGTTAGCACAGCTATCCTAGGCTTGTCCTAGACAATCTTTTAAGTCAGTGACTAAAATGGAAGATAACTTATTTTCTTTACTCAAGTTACAACTTGTAATTTCTACAACAGGTGCAAAACTAATGAAAAAAACTCAGTAATTTTAACTTTAAGGATAAGGCCATAGGAGCAGACCACCCTGGATACAGGTAACAGGGAGGTGCATTGTCTCTAGATAATTCAAAAATAACAAAATGAGCTGAATTGGTGTGATTTTAATTGTCACCATGCACCAGCAATTCTAATGTCAGTGATAAAATTCTTCTCTCTGAAATAAAAAAAGTATTTTGTTTATCTAAGTCTTGAATAATTGCTGCAGTTACTGTTGAGATATAATCATATCTATTCAAATTAGTATGTTTTATTGCGTATCCTTTAAGAACCATTATATTATACATTGTAATTTGCAGGACTTGCAGTTATACTGTAGGTCCCTGACATACACATAGACTTAGCTATGTGTGTTTGTTTGAGTGTAAATTATTAATGGTTTAGAATTATTCAAGCGGCTTCAGACTCAAGCCTTTCTATCTCCCCTCCTCATTCTTTCTTTTTCTTTTCACTTTTTTATTAAAGTATATTCTTAGAAATGATTCTGAAACTCAGTCAAACTAAAGATAAAATGACTGATAAAATATTGCAATATTCTTAAGGGTATTCATAGTTTATCAAGTTACACCAAAGGAATGAAGTTTCTTTTTAGGATTTCAGATGCCATTTAGCTAGATGAATAGAGTAGGTATTTATAGGAAGGAGCAGGGCTCTTCTTGATACAATCTTGAAACCATAATGCATTTCACTGCTACCATCTTTGTACTTAACTTTTAAGGACTTTTATGATTATGTGGTTTTCTTTAGCCTTTGTATGTACTCTATAGAAATCCTTTTACTTTTTATTTTTAAAGGCCATTCTGGTTTGAGCTTTAGTTATACAGGCATAAGCACAGTCCAGAGAAATTTTGGAGATCCAAAACGTGAAATAGTAAGAATCTTCCCTGAAATTCCTGGTGAAAGTGTCCTAATGATTAAGGGTATTTTCTTTCTTTAATTCAAAAGGAGACATTTATAGAATGTTATCATCTAAAACTATAAAGAATGACATTATATACAACATTTCAGAGAAAAGTCATTCACTTTCTGTAGATAAACTTTTCAAATTGTAGAAGTTTCATTAGCCCAAAGGTAAGGTTCATGTGAAAAAAGAACAGAGGGAAATAGAAGACAGTCCCTCTTAGATTCATCCTCTTCATCTCTCCTAGATTTCAATGACACAGGAAAGAACTTGAAATGGAACTGAGAATCTGTTTGTTTTAGAATTTATAAAGAAAAAAAAAGGGAGAACTTTAAGAATATTTTGCCTGGGGTTGACAAATTATTATATAACTTTTCGATGCCATGATGTACTGGGTTACTAAGTCGCTCCTGGAGTTACGTAAAATGAACAGTCAACAGGAGGATGCTTAAATTTTTAGATTTAAAATAGAGAAATTCTATATATTTCTTAACTAGGAACATTGTTTCCTCTTTCTGATTTCGGAGAGTAGTCACAAAAGCTCATTGTATTCATTTTGAATAACTGGCAAATAATGAGAGACAGCAGCCAGAGACTGGAAGCCAAATGATAAAGATTGAGAGCACATACCAGAATAATGACATCTTCGCTGAGTCTATTACATTGGTATCTTTAACCATGGGAAATCTCCATGGGGAAGTAACGAATGATGGGTAATAAGAATTTAAACAAAGAACCTTCAAAAGAGAATCTTTTGTGGTAGTTGGAAACAGAGTGAAAGAGATCAAAGGCTAGTTTTTGTGCCAAGGCAAAATAATAAAAGTTCAAAATAGGATCAAAATGACAAGCTATGTGAGGCTCTCTGACAAACTGAGGAAGAGAGACAAATTCAACAGGGAATCTACTTGCATTGTAAACTATAAAAACATTGAAAAGTTTTGTTTTAGATGTGTAGTGTAATATAAATATGAGAAGTTTATTTAATATCGGTAGAGAAGTAACTATAGGCAACAAATATCCTCCTTAATTTTGAATTTAAAGAACAAATTGGTTTAATGAGAATCACAGACCTATAGTGTTTTTCCATTTCAGATGTTATATAAAATATATACTGAAAATATATTCTCAAGTATTATTTTCATATTTTAAAATATTAATTGAGAGTCTAAAGTATAAAATTCTAGGGCTATGATGGTGTATAAAACGTGTTCTGAAAAATTTAAAGTGTTAGCAGACAAAAATTTTTATTATAGAAGTATTCTATTTTAGATCTTGAATCAATGTTATTACAGAAATATGTGAACCTAAAAAGCAATCAATTCTTATTGATTGGTAAGAACGTTTTATAAATTCAAGCACACTAATCTTTTGGGTGTCATATGTATTATAATATTTTTCCATTAAAATTTTTTATGACAATAACTGCTTATGGGTTAAGTACTTTCCTAAGTCCCAGGAACTCTGCTTAATAATGGAACTATAACCATGAACAAATATCATATCTATTAATCTCATAGTCAGATTCCATCACTAGCTTCTTTTATATGTACTATGCTTAGAAAGTCCTTCCCACCCTAAGATTTAGAAAATAGTTACCTATTTTTTCTTCTAGTGCTTGTATGATTTCAATTGTTACATTGAAATCTTTGAAATATTGAGAATTTATTTTGTTATGTGGATGATTGAACTTTTAAACAATTTTACTACTCTAGGTTTAAGTAAAATAGTATAAGTTTATAATTAAAATATGTAGAAATATTTAGAATGTTTTCTTCTGATTATTTCTGGGTAGCATATGCTAACATTTCCCCTCCTGAACCCTTTGCTCCATTTTGTGGTAATAAATTGGGAGGGGGAGAATTGGGAGAAATAAACAGTAGGCAATTGGAGCGCATGACTCTGAGCTTAAGTGTACGAGCGGTGAAAAAAGACCAACTAGAAAATGTACTTCTCTATACAGAGCTAGAACATCTTTAAAAAGCAAACACTCCTGAAAAGTTTAGCTAAATGGTTTTATTAGACAAGACACATGAAGACTAAATTAGATTGCATTCTTCTTCTTGATCTAATAATCTCATGTACAAGTTTATGATGCCATTTAGTGTGATTAATGATATAAATTAAACTTAACTGTTTATTATTTAATGGGACCATTTTAACAGCTAACATAGAGCTCTTTGGGTCATACAATTCAATTGTTTCCTTCCAAAGTGAATTTTTTTTTTTTAAAGAGAAGTGATTGGGTTCTACAGGGTATATGAGCAAATGCAGTTTTCTACACATCATGTAATATCTCGCTAATTTGGTTTAATGGTAAAGAGAGAAGAAAGAAAATATCAAGTTTGAACTAATTAAAAATCTGAATTTAATTAATGAAGTGTCATAAGATTTAGATATACCTGACAGACCTTTGTCTTTGAATAGGAACTAACCTTTGAGTTTCAGTTTCTGCATGTGTAGAATGGTGGTCATAACAGCTACCCAGACCACAAATCCTTTGATAATTAAATAAGATAATGCAAACTATGACAGTTCTTGCAAACTGTAAGACACTGTATGCACATTCTCTATTGTTATTATTAATTTAAAGTATGGAAATGAAGCGTCCATTTGTTCTGGGTCTGCTTTATGGAATAGACAACTCACTTATAATGACTACATGCATTTGATTTAGAGTTTTTGCAAAGTCTGGCTTTTTAAACAGGATAAAAATTTTTCCTTTAATTCTTATTACTCTTACTCTTTGGAATAAGTCATCAACTTTATGAGAAAGTTATGTGACACTAAGAAATATTAGCACATGCTATGGCAGTCATTGTATGCACAATAATTAACATAAAAATTCATTCTTCTCATTTATGTGTCTGATTATATTTGATATCTTTCTTTCCATTCACTTTGTTGTTTGCTTGTTAAGTGGGATAATGAGCAATTTCTAATTTTTCTGTTGAATTATTTTCTCATGAAGTCCTTCTTCTACACATGTCTAGTCACCAAAATCAGAAAAAAAGTATGCGACTCACTCAAATTTTGAGTACAGATGTGTCCTTTGCAACTGGTTTTGCTACACAGTACCTATGCAGTCTTAGGCAAGATGGTTAATTGTTTTGTGTCTCAATTTCTTCACTTAAAAATGAATGTAATCATAAGACCTATTGCATTGGGCTGTTGAGAGAAGTAAACAATTAATTTAGAACATCAACTGGGAATCAATGAACATTTAATAATTTTATTCTTTATTGTTTCATCTTGATTTCCACAACTGTGTTAAAAGTTTAAGAACTTCATCAATTGTTTTGTCTGTGCTCTGTGTAATTTTTAATGCATAAAAAAAGAATGTGTTAGTTTTCAGATGAAGCTAATACAAAATTCAACTTCAGTATGTACCCACATAGGTTAAAGTGGTCTTTAATGAATTACAGATTATTGTTAGTCAAGCACGTAAATAACTCTAATTTCTGCTTATTTATTCAGTTGGGGAAAAGCAGATTTATGTTATTAGTTTATTCTTATTTATCCCAACCACCTCTCTGCTGGTATGCATCTCAATCATTCAATAAGAACAGTATTTGCTAATTCATATTGTGCACACGCCATCTGCAACCTACTTCTAGGTATTCAGCTAAGGCAAGGATGAGGTTGTTCACGGAGATATGTGTGTGATTCAAAAGAAGAAAACACTGTCTCAGAGCTACAAGCAGTGTTCAACTTATCTGAAGAAACATTACTTATTCTTGCATTGTGTCCTGTAATGCCTTGGCAATTCAGAGAAAGAAAGGTGATGTGAACTGAACGAGTCAGGAACTAGCATCTGAACTGTGTCTTCATTGAACCACAGACACATGGTGTATTAGTTTCCTAGGACTGGGAATACGATATACCACAAACTGGGCAGGTTAAAAACAACAGAAATTCATTCTCTTATAGTTGAGGAGGCCAGAAGTCTGAAATCAAGGTGTCAGCAGGATTGGTTCCTTCATGGGGTCTCTGAAGGAGAATCTGTTCGACGACCATTTCCTAGTCTCTGGTGGCCTAGCACTCCTGGTATTCTCTGGCTTGGAGCTTCATCACTCTAATCTCGGCCTCCGTCTTCACACGGTCTTTCCTGTGTGGGTGTGTCCCCTCTTCTCATCTTATAAGTACACCAGTCATGTCAGATTCAGGGCCCACCCTAAGCCGGTATGCCCTCATCTTAACTTGATTGTAGACCTTAGTTCCAAGTAAGAGCACCTTCACAAGTACCAGAAGTAAGAACTTAAACTTATCTCTTTTGGGGAACACAAGTCAAACTGCTGCATGTAAAGAGAAAAGGGGAGAATATATAGACCAGAAAGACAACAAGGATATAAGCAACACACTTTTTCTATTTGTTTCTGCTGTTTACTGAATTTCACCCTATTTTATAGTGCCTGAGACATTAGCAAATCTAAGTGCTTCCTTTCAAAGAAAAATACTGAAGCTTTATTTTAGATTTAAATGTCAGGATTTCGTGTTTGTTTTGCTATTACCAGGATATGAATTAGATAAAATTTTATTATTTTTGAAGACTGTAAAATTGTTATGTAATTCTTACTTAAAAAGAATAATTGCTAAGAACAAAATCAAAGCAATCCTGTTAATGTTCACAGTTACTCCGGCATGAGCATTTTCTCATATTTTAGGACAAAAAAGTTTCATGGAATTTTCTGATCAGTTCTTCCTATATTTCTCTTAGCAGAGGTCTCTTGATCAAAGCAAATAAGATCCTGAACATTAAAAAAATCTAATCTGAAGAGTTAGGATTAGAAAATTAGCCAACATTATAAAAACTGCAGTGAAACCAGCAACTATCATCTAGCCAAAATGAAAGTAGAATGTATGAACTCTTCATGCTTAGAATTGGAAAATCAATGATGCAATGGTTTCATTTTACTAAGTGTGTCAATTATGCTAGGTATTTATCCTTATTTTCAATAGAAAAATGAATTACGCTTCTGAATTAGAGATTGGGTCTTTTTCTATCAAGATTAAAATTATGGGACAATGTGCCCACATCCCATTAGAAGATAGTATAGGCAACTGAAAGCAGTGAACATGGAGAGAAACAATAGTTGAGTTAGTATATTACTTAATTTAGTTTTTTGTGTATAACAAATGTTTACCAAAGAGAATCATATATTTCATGAGCTTCTGAAATCTCAGAAATTCATCTTTATTGTCTTTGAGCAGTTTAAATCTTTCTTATACCATTAAAATCTTCAATTAATACATTTAATGCCATCCATGAATAATAATTTAATTAAGGAGGAAAATGAGCAGTTAATAAAGGTCAATGAAACAATTAACTATCCAATTTTGCTACTGAAGAAATCATGTAATTCTTTGTTATAAAATATGTAGGAAATCATAATAAAAATATTAATTATCATCAAACAGCTAAGGGAAGAATACACTTAGTTTCTGACATATCAAGAGTATATCAGTATGCTAATCAGAATATATTGACCAAAATGAAATATTAAGTTTAGAGAAAATCTTCAAAGATAAATAGCATTAGACTGTGAGAATAGAATTTAAGAATGAAATCCTCTTTGTTTATAGAGTAAAAACATTGCAACTTTCTGTTCCAAGCAACAAACTACATTCATGGAAAATATCTGCACTAGATATTTTACTAGGTGCAATAGCTTCTTCAGCTTCACTTTATTTTATCCCCATATATCCATAATTTACATGGAAAGTACTTTGAAAAACAATCTGCAAAGAATGAGCTTCTCAGATGACTGTCCTGTCTCCTTGTGAAAAATGTAATCATCCGTAGTAGAAACACTTCTATCTACAAATCAGTCATTAGAGCTGGAAGGTCTTAAGCCAAGGGCAAGCATTTTTTTTTAAAATATCAACCTTCTAAGTTATCATCACTTTTGATTAATATGATATGTGCACATGGAAAAAATAATTTGTGGGCATATTTAGATAGACAGTGACCTAAACCCGATTATGGCTTGTCTTTCCTACATAAAATCAGAGATTGACTTAGAAGCATGCATTTGATGCATTTGCAAGCCTGGGTTATATCAGAAGATCTCTAATAACGAGAAACTTCAGCAGAGAGTCATCAATTCTTCCCAATCTTTTAAACATGGGCACACGTACCTAACTTTTGTGCTGCTGTTGAATTTTTCAGGTTTCAGACAACAGAAAATTACCTTTATCTTAGAAGCCTCAAGGACCCCCCACCCCTTAAAGCTTAACTACTGTGAAAAATTGCAAAAAACAAATGAATCTTAGAAGTTCACTGGCAACACTAACTTAAAAAATATAGAGATGATATTAAGTGTGAGTGTGTATGAGAGAGAGGGAGAGATGGGGAGGGAGGGAGCCTTGTTAAAAAATGTTGGGATATTACACAAAATCTTGACAAATGCATCAGTGTCCTGCCTTCTCCCCCAACGCGCTACAGTAGAATATCTTGCTAGGCCTTTTACCTTTTGCCTGGGGTCTGATTTTGCTATTATTTATTATTCTTATTCTTACTTGTTTCCCAAATCACTCTCCTGTGTCCTCTATTTATCTTGTTTTCTTGTTTTCATTTTGTCATTTACCAATTGTCCCATGTTTAACATTTACTCTGTAGCCTCTTGAACGTGTCAGAGTAAAACACTAAATAAATCTGGCAAATAGTCCTTTGGTACATGCAAAAAAATAATAATGAAAGTTTTCTGGATTATAATTGCCTCTCTAAAAGTTGAACTTTCTAAATTCAGGGCATATAAAATATTCCACAAACACGTAATTGTTATTCATGTGATATATTCCTTGCACTTTGTATTTAAGAAGAGAATTATTGTCAGTGATTTCATTTGTTATAGACAATATTCTTTTGTTTATGACTTTATAAAACAAGACTAGAGTGCTCTTATTATTTGCTAGAATTATTATTTTTTAAGCAAAACTCAAATCATGACCTCATGTCATGTTTTATATTGGCTTCTTGGAAAATAAATAAAAAAATGAGATAGAGAACAAATGTCAGAACATTCATTCAAAAGAAAATCTTTCCGTGATTTGTTTTTAACCGTAGAACACCTGAAATCTCTCAGTTTCTTTGTTATCCTGTATCTGTACTACAAATGACATCTGGCCAATTTTGAATCCTCATGGCTACCAAAATTAGGTTTTCAAGGCTTACCCTTCTCTGGACCAGATTCATATCTTCATATATTTAATTGCCTGCTTGACATCTCTGACATGATATTTAGGAAGACATCAAACTGAGCAGTGCAAAATCACTTCCTTCTTTAAGCCAATATTCAAGGAGTTAATATAAATTCTCCTGACCCCATTCCCCCAGATCCATTCTATCAATAAGATCTGCCTATTTGACCTCCAGAGTATATCTGGGATCAATTTTATTCTCTCCACCTGTGTTATTATCCACACTAACCCAAACTACTGCTGTCTCTTGCCTACACTGCTGTAATACCCTTCTAACTGGTTTTCTCTTCCCCTTACTATTCACTTCTTACCACAGCCAGAATGTTTTTTTAAAAAAAATAAATATTACCCCATCCCTTCTTTTTTTCAGATCTTCCAGGAGCTTCTCATTGCTACTAGAATAAAATCTAATTTCTTACCCTCACTTACATATTCCAGAAATTGCCTATTTCACTGACTACACACATCACTTTACCCCTTGTCACTAGTTTTTAATTACATGGGTTTTTCTGTTTCTTTTTTACATGCCAATCCTGTCTTTCCTTAGGGCCTTTGCACTAGCTAAACAGTTCTTCAACTGTCGTGATTATCTTTCTGATCTTTCTGTAGCACTGACTTTGTCTTATTCAAACTTTAGCTTAAATGTCATCTCCTCCAAGAAGCCCTCCCTGAAAACACAGTTTGAAATAGCCACTTAGTCACTAATTATATTAGTCACCACAACAATGCTATGTAGCAATCCACCCCAAATTTCAATGGTTTACAATAAAAATAAATTTTAAATTTTTATCCCAGGTCTGTGGGGTGGCTGGAGCAGCTCTACTTCAGCCTGCAAGTTGGCTGGGCTTGGCTGCAGGATTCTGGCAGATTCGAGGGTGCTCTACATGTTGTATTCTACAGCCCAATGGCTACCTAGGGCATGTTTTCTCAGGGAGGTCACAGAAGTTGAAGAGGCTAAACCAAACTGTAAAAACACATTTAAGATCTCTTTTTCAGTCATTTCTGCTAACATTCCATTGGCCAAAGCAAGTCACATGACCAAAGTACAACAGCAACAGGGAAGGAGACTCACCCAGATTCATACGGTCAGTAAGAATGACAAAAATATTCCCAGAAACACTCAGAAGGCTTCTCCTCACATCTCATTGGCAAGGATGGTGTCCTACACTGTACTCATAGCTAAACAGATCACTGGCAAAAGGCTGTTGGTAGAGCAACTGTAAGTTAATATCAGCAAATATGTAAATTAGTACCAGAACCTTAATGAATAGTAGTTGTAGTGGGCAGAATATAAGTATGCTTAAATTGATGGGATTGAAATATATATGTTATAGGCATATTTTGGAATAAAATTCAAATATAAATTTCATTCCATAGTAAGGGTTAACCCCTCTTAATTCTTTTTTGATGTTTCTGAAATTCTGAGTTACTAGCTAGAAGGCTGAATTGAGTCAATCCTGTATGACTGTTATAGCCCAGATTCTGGTTCACAGAACAGATAAACAAGGTAAACAGACTCTGCCCAGAAAGAATTTTTAACAGAGATTATTTCTGTCTGGATATGATCACATTATATTTTGTTAAAGAATGATGATCTCCATCTTTTCTTTTCTTTTCTTTTCTTTTCTTTTCTTTTCTTTTCTTTTCTTTTCTTTTCTTTTCTTTTCTTTTCTTTTCTTTTCTTTTCTTTTCTTTTTCTTTTTCTTTTCCACTAAAACCTTCCTAGGAGAAAACCTATATAATACTGCATACTTGCTGACAACTAGACTGGAGCAGATTGCTTTTCTCCAAATTCCACATGTTGGTAGAGTTGATTCTCAAGTAGAGTTTATAACCTTATCCACTTCATAGATGATCAACCAAAGCTATATCCTTTTGGCCTATAGTCTAGTTTCCCAAATGAAACTTCTATTTTAGGCTTCAGAGACTAACTAGCATGTAGCATTCCTACACTTTGAGATCTATCTGGCAAGATCTTTCCTTATAGCAGCTGTCTATGGTCATAATGACTTTATGACATATTTATTTGGTTGGTAATCAAAGATAACAAGATCACCAATTCAATCTTACCAGATTAACAAATGATTGCAGAGATTTTCACATGTAAAAATCCTCATAATAGTCATTCATTCTTTCAAGAGTTAATGAACACTTAGAATGATTCACTTTTCACTGATTCATCCATTGGATATAAGTAAAAAGCTAACTCAGGTCAAATAGAGACAATCCCTGGAAATCTGAGGTTAAAGTACTAATTAGTGGAATGAGTATTTAGCAATGTCCTTAAAGGAAGAAATTACTTGCTAAGCCTCAGGGTTCCTGAAGGATGTGCTTAGAAATAATTCTAAATACATCCCTTCTCAAAGGGGATAAATTCAAACTTGGGAAATTACTGTGTTTTTGAGGGGTTGGCTGAGGTCTGAAATTTTAAAATCAGGCCAGTTTGCAGAGATGCTGTAGATAGATTTAATGATTTTGTTTCAGAGAGAACATTTTCCTGTGGTCACAGTTTCTGTCTTAGTTAATCAGCATGCCCTCTGCCATTTTCTAATGTGTACACATGATTTTTCACTAGTGCACAAGGCATAAAACATCATTAATAAGCATATATGGTGCCAGTGGATGGCAGGCCTTACAGGTAGAGCCCATTACTTAAAGACAAGGGTGGCAAGCTTTACAAATTCTACTGTTGGCATCAATTCTTAAAGAATTCCAGACCATGCAATCAGTATTACCCATAGAAAGCAGTTTACCCATGGAAAATGTAATCCATTGAAAGCAAAACTGATTTCTAGTCTCGCTTCTGCAGTATGTTATCTGGGTGACCTTGGTGAACTTTGTTCTCCACATCAGTCAAATACACCACGGATGTATTAAGATTATAAAACGAAATAAAAGTGTGTTAAATTTCCTTGAAAACTCAATTGTGACATACAAATTTGAGTTTTTAAAGTTTATGATTATTATGATAGATATGATCTAAGAGTTTCAACAGCGATATTCAAATCTGGAATGTTTTTGACATGTGTTGTTCTATCTTGGAGCCCTTGCTCCCCATTTAGTCCTTTTCAGTTTAAAGCAGTTTCATTTCAGTGAATTTGAGATGTTGTACATGAGCGTCCATTTCAGAGCCCCTTTCCAAGGATCCAGGCAGAGCTCCCACACAGCTGCAAAGTCCCACTGACAAAAAAAAGGTTGATGTCTGACTCGTCCCTCACAGCTGCAGGAGCTGCAGGTGTGTGCGTGCAGTAATGTCTGCGTCCGTGAATGACCATGTTTGGTGGCGGCAATTGCGATCCCCTCCTCCGTGGTCATTTTGTTTCTCTGCCTACCACCAGCTGCCCGTTGGCTCTCTCTGGGGCCCTGGCATGGAAATGCTGGCTCTCTCATGCATCGTATTTGTTGGTCCTTCTGGGGAATCTACATTGGCTTCCCCTTAGGTAGTTCTCCAGTTTGGGTGATTCTTTCCAGCTGGAGCCACTATTTATGTCCTCTTCGAAGGAAGACTTGTGACTGGGGTCCCCCTGCTTCAGTGGGCAGCCTAACTTATGGGATACTGACAGACGGCTTAAGCTCCACTTGCCTTAGGTGTTTTTTGACTCAGGAGTGCTTAGGCATCCATGTAGACTAAGCGATTGGGATTGGTGACTAACCACCCTTGTACACTGCCCTGGATGTACTCCCTCCCAACTTTACAGCTAGACTTTTCCCCATTTTCTGACAGAATAAGGTCTATCTGCAGGTGGGTGGTTCTGCAGCTTAGGAGTGGAGGACAAGGCAAATCCATTCCCAAGGGAATGGAGGCGGACGTGGGCAAGCGATTACTGATAACTCACAAATGTAACTCTTCATGTAGACGGCAGAGTTGGGAGAAGGGACAGTGTTTTGCTATAATGTTCTTTTGGAATGTTACTACTCTGAAAACTTTATCGTGGAGGAATTTATCCTGCTTTTCTTTGTGTTTGGAAGAGTTTTCTTATGCACTTATTTTTGTTCTCAGCTCTGAGAACAGTGTAGGAAACCCTGGGAGAAGCAGAAATGTCCTTTGTATCTGCAAGTTACACTTTTATGAATACTTAAATTGTCCCATGCCCCATAACATTTGGCCCATGTCTCTGTCAATGTACTGGTCACATCAAATTATCAGTCACCTGTCTCATCTGGTTGGGAGGTTTTGAGAACAGAAGCTGTTCAGAGGCTGGCACATAGTAGGTGCACAGTAATGTTTGTTGCATGAACAAATAAAATAGATAAATGAATGAATGAAAGAAACTTGGAATTGCAAGCGTGGTACCTTCCATTTACTTACTAAGTAACTTTCTAGATAACAAATAGTATGCTATTGCTGGTAGAAACTGGCTACCGATTACTTTTTCATCACTGATGGTTTTGTAAGTTCATATCAACCTACATCCCACTGTAATATACTGAGGACAAGTATCCAGGAGTTATCTTTTTCTGTAAAAAAGTTTTACCTCATTTCTCCCTAGAAGCCAACAGCAGGATGAGTTCAGCGTAAAGTAAGTGACGAATTCTCCCCTCCCAACCTTCTTATATGTCTAAATTAGTGTGAACTTTTTTGAGACAGTGAAATCTAGATGTAGTTGCTGGGTGCTAACATCATCTCATGTTTGAAGATAGAATATTTAAAAATCCCCTCCCTCAGGCTGTGGCAGAGCTGTTTCCTATTAAATAATTTCAGCCATGATCTTGTAGTAAATCTCATTTTTATAATTTCATCTTTTGAAGGAATAATTTATTTTGTCCATTTTCCTCTTAATTTTGTGTATGGTTGTCTTTTCTTTTGGATTTTAAAACTAACATTAGCTTTTGTTTTTTAAATTTGAGCTTTAAGAGAACCCACAGTGAGTTGTTCAAACATCCTTGACATTTCACGGCAGTGGAGTGTAAACTTTTTTCACAGAATTCGCTGCATGTCCTCATCTTACTAGCTCAGCTGTTCAGTTCATGTCAATAAATTTGTTGGCTCTGTGTGCTGTTCAGCAGATGCAAATGTGTCGTTATTTGCATGGTTAACAATGAAGTTGGGATTGAGAAATTCCTGAATCCACATCCATGTTCTCTATTATGTAAAATTTTCTGTTTTGTTTCCCTTATTCGTTAGCTTTGCTCTTGGTACATCATAACATACTAGTTTTTTTCTAATCTTTGCTTTTAAATCTTGTTTTCTTTTTCATTCCACAAACAACTGTTGTGGGTCAGGTGGAAAACAGAGTGTCTGTTTTAATGGGATTACGGCTTAGAAAGTGCTGTCTGGTACCCTCAATTCAATATGAGCAGCACAATGAAAGAGGAGCAGAGAAGGTACAGGTTGGATGGATTTGTGGTTGGGGATTTGTAGGCAGGATGGGTAGAGAGGCACACGTGGGCAGGACAGAGATGGATATTGGCAAGAGGGCAATTTGGGGAGGGGACTAAGCATTTGTATTTCTAACAAGTTCCTAAGTGCTGCTGCACTAGTGTATGGTCCTGTGACCATACACTAGTGGGCAATTAAGGAAATAGATCAGTAACACAGAACAAACAGAGGGAAATAATACTACGCCTTAAGAATTTACTGTGGAATACCCAGGAACTAGAAGACATATGTGTGAGTAATAGATAATCAAATTATTCTTTCAACATTTGATATAAAATTATGTACATAGGCAATTTTTATACCTTTTATTTATTTTTACCATTTTTCCATCCCTAGATACTGAGTGATCTTTGATTTAGCCCTCTAAATTGTTTATTCTTTCCTTCAGCTTATACTAACTGTTTAGATAAACTTATTTCTTCTAGTTCCTTATCTCAAATGGAGTTAAAACAGAGGGAACTTCTATCAGTAGGTCCACTGCAGGCCCATAGGAAATGTATCCATGATGGATAAATGGGAGAAATCTAAAGACATTCTCCCCAAGATTCCTCGGACTTGGTTACTTATTCAAACACTAATGTAGGTACTTCTGTGAAGGAACTTTGTGGGTAGAATTAAGGTTACTAATCAGTTGACCTTAAAATAGTGAGACTGTCCTGGATTGTCCCAAAGGGTTCAATGTAATCACATGAGCCCTTAACAGTAGAAAAGGAAAGCAAAAAATTCAATGCAAGGGGAAAAGGAAGGGATAAATAGGTGGAACAAAGAATTCTTAGGGCAGTGAAAATAGTCTATGATACTATAATGGTGGATACGTGTCATCATACATTTGTTCAAACTCATAGAATGTACAACACCAAGAGAGAACCCTAACATAAATTATGGACATCGGGTGATAATGATGTGTCAGTGTAGGTTCATCAGTGTAACAAATGCACCACTCTGGTGAGGGATGTTGATAATGGAAGAGGCTATGTATGCATGAGGGCAGAGTATGTATGGGAAATCTCTGCACCTTCCTCTCAATTTTTCTGTGAACCTAAAACTGTTCTAAAAAATAAAGTCTTGCGATAAGCAAAGTCAGTTGGAGAGATGCAGTGGAAGAGGAAGCAGGAAAGATGAGGCAGGTGAGGTCAGAGAGATTTGAAGCGGAGAAGGACTTAATTCACTCCTGCTGGCTTACATGGAGACCATGAGCCAGAAGTTACAGACTGAATCGTATAGCCCTAAATGTATATGTTGAAGCCCCAACCCCCAATGTGACTGTGTTAGGAGATGGGCCCTTTAAGGAGGTAATTAAGGATAAATGAGGTCCTAAGGGTGGGACCCTACTCTGATAGGACTGTTGTCCTTATGTGAAGAAGAGACACTCATTCTCTCCGTGCATGTGCAGAGAAGAGGCCATGTGAGGACACAAAGAGAAGGTGGCTGTCTACAAACCAGGAACTGAGCTCTCACCAGAAACCAACCCTGACAGCACCTTACTCTTGGACCTAAGGCCTTCAGAACTATGAGAAAATAAATTTCTCTTGTTTAAACCACACAGTCTGTGGTATTCATTTATGGCAGTTGGGGCAGATTAATACAGGTCATGTGGGAGGCCTCTAGAAGCTAAGGATGACCCCTTGCTGACTACCAGAAAGGAAATGGAGATTGTACGGAACAAAATTCTGCCAATAACCAGAATACACTTGTAAGTGGATTCATGCCCAGAGACTCCAGAAAAGATCTCGGGCCTTAAAAAAGGGTCTTGCTCTGTTGCTCAGACTGGAGTGCAGTGGCATGATCAGAGAATCCTGTAACCTTGAATTTTTGGGCTGAAGTGATCTTCCCATCTCAGCCTCCTGAGTAGCTGGGACTACAGGCACATGCCACCATGCCCAGCTGATTTTATTTTTTAAATTTTTTAGTGGTGGTGGGGTCTCACTATGTTGACCAGGCTGGTCTTGAACTCCTGGCCTCAAGTGATCTTCCTGTGTTGGCCTCCCACAGTGCTGGGATTATAGGTTTGAGCCACCTGCCTGGTCAGCCTTGTGAGATTCTAAGCAGAGAACCAGTTAAGCCACACAGTATCCTGACATCTAATCCACAGAAACTGTGATATCATAAATAGGTGTTGCTTTAAGACCCTAAGTTTGTGATAATTTCTTTTGGCAGCAATAGAAAACTAATACAGAAACGATTATATTTATTCTGTGAAAACCGTGTGGATAGATCACTCTGCCAAAATATGTTGTTATTCTACACACATAAATTGGCTTACCTTTTTTTCAGGTATTAAGAGGCAAAATAAAGATCTAGTAAACTATTTTCCATAGTGTGATCTATGAAGAAAAGTTGCATAATATATCTCTCTTCTTGGGGATTTACAATGTACATTTTCATATAAAGGTTCTAATACATCCTGCAGGGAAAAACATCTGTTGAATCTTCTAACTCAATAGTTTTTTTTTCCTCCAAATTTATTTGACTAGAGAATCCTTTTAAAATAAAGGTGCTTTTAAATCTACCACCTAAAACCTGTTAAAAGCACGTAGAATTTGTGGTCCATCACTAATATTGGGACTTTTTCATGCTAGACATGCAGGGAATAGTTCCGAGTCCCATTTCCCTGTACTCAAGTCCTATAATGTCTATTTTAAGAAATAATATTTTTCTAGTGAATTTAATAAAATGTAACCCCCTCCTCCTTTCCTCCATACTCAATACCTAGATGTTGCGAATACCTACAGGCCAGGCAGATAATGTACAGGAGTGAAATGGGCTGATTGTAAGTGAATAGGAAGTTATATGTCTCATGCACACGTGATAGCTTTTCCTACAATAGATATCTCTAGATGTGATCGTGTTTGAAGATCTCGACTTTTATTAGGTGTGGCCAAATGGTACTCCAAAGTACTTCTAGGAGTTTTCACTCTCAGCACTACATAGGACTTCCACACATTTCATTTCTTTAAATTAAAAAAACAATCAACATGAAGCAAATATCACAGCATATAAACTCAGGAGGTAGATAAATACACATATGTCTATTTTGTTGTTTTTTGAGCTTTTTTGTAGGTTTGAAATATTTTAAATTAATTATAAAAAATTTTAAAAGGGTAAGAGAAGGAATAAATAGAGAGTACAAAGAACACATAGTGACTGTGAGCTGTGAAAGGCAGGCAGGCTGTGCTCAGCTCCAGCTAAGCATTGCCATGTAAAATGACATTGTGAGGGTTTGAGTTTTTTTAAAAAAGCCTGAAATCCAAATTTTTATGTAAAAATTTCCAATATTTAAAGTAGGGTCTGGACTAAATGAAATGTGTTTATATCTGGGATCTGGCTAGTGAGCCACTGGTTTGGTCCTTTTTCCTAAATCTTTGGCAGAATATCTCATCTGGACACACTTGTCTCCCTCTATCACTTTGTACAGTTGTGGGAGGTTGTTTATCACAGTCTCCCTCTCCTGTACCTGGGAAAAGCAAGTATGAAGAACTGCAGTTCTGTGCTCTTTAAGATCTAGAATAAAAAGCAATAATCATTCTTGGTATGAATAGTTTTTTTGAAGCCCAGAACCTGCAAATAGACTCTAATACCTTCCCCTTGTCCATAGACTGAAACTCAAACAGCCAAACATTATGCCCTATTTGACTTTTCTTACTTTATTTCCAACTTTTCTTTTTTATAACTTTTATTCAGACCAAACAAAACTTCTTGTTATTTTCTACAGAAGGAATATAACAGAAATTTAGAGCAAAGGTTCTAGAATTGAACTGATCTGAGGTTGAAACCAGATTTCATCATTTCTTGCTGCATGACTTTGGGCAAGATATTTCATCTCTGTGGTCCTTGTTTTCTTTACTGTAAAATGAAGACAATCATATTATTCAGATCACAGGTTTGTTAAGATTAAATGGAACTATGTACACATACAGGTTCTAAGAACAATGACTGGCAAACAATAAGCTTTCGATAAATGTTAGCTTTTATTATCATCATCTGTAAAATCACAATAATAGCATCGTTACTGTGAGAGTGGAATTAGATGATATTTGTAAAATGCTAAATGAAGTGCCAGGCACAAATTGTAGCTAGAATTATTATCACTGGTGCTTTCTCATCTACTTGTATTTAATGCTTCAAGTGCCTCTGATTTAAGGTCTTTTTTTAGTCACTGCATGTTCACATTCTACCCATTTTTAAATGCCATTTCAAATACCATCTTCTAAAGAGAGAGGTCATTCACTCATTCAAAAAATATTTATTGAGAACCCTCTTCTGAATCCATATCATTTTATCTTTTAGTTTTATACTTATAATATATTGGTTTTTAATGAAAATGTCAGTATTCATAAGCCAGAACGTGTTTTTTACTCATCTTTATATCTCCCGCCCTGTCTAACAGAGGGCTTGACACATAGTAGGGAGTATTTTTTTTCCAAAAGGAAAATAAACCTTTATAGAAATTCTTCTCTTCTGACTGAGGGGTCTAATTACAGTGGCAGATGTGTGTCCCAAAAAAAGACACAGGAATTCAAAGTCTTAAGAGAATGTATGCTTATTGGGAAATGGTGCTTCCAATTCTTTTTGCTATAATACCTAGCCACAAAGGTGATTGACATGTCCAAGCAACCCTGGATCATTTGGAGGCTGGGACTTTGTCTCATCAGAATTGATACAATAACTTACTGTAAACACCTTATTCATTCAAGAAAACATAGAATTGCTGTTTTTTTTTTAAATGTCTTCCAAATAGCAATAAATTGATGTGCTTAAAACTTTCCAAATTCTTTAAATTGTCTGGTAAATCTCGACAAGGTGTAACACAATTTATTCTACTGTTGAGAAAATTTCTTGGTCTCAGGAAGGTTACATTGATGTACCTTTGCTCCCAATTAGTTATGTGAACTTGAGAAAATCATTTTATTTCACTAGATATGATTTCTCATACATGTAAAGGGATAATTCATTAACTTGGGACTGTTCACAGACTTCCCCAAGCTGTCTTTCTACTTCTCCCAAAAAAGTTTTTTTTTTTTGTTTTTTTTGTTTTAATCATTTGGAAAAACGTGAAGGGCAAAGTGAAGGAAGAGAAAGGAAACTTGGTGTTTAAAGAATTATTTGGGGGGATATATTGGAGGAAAGATGGCCCCGGGTAGCTGTGGAGTGTCAGAAAGTCACTGGGAGAGCAAGCATTTCGATAAACATGGCTGGGTCTGTGAGTTCATGGTGGAACAAGATGTTAATGCTAAGTCTTCCTCTTGCCTTGGAGTTTCAGAGACATCAAAGGCTGAGAATATTGTTGCACACTCCCACGTTCTAAAGCGAGGTGCTTGGTAACCTAGGTGGCACTTGCAAAGGGAGTGTCCAAAATGGATTTTCTTAATAATCCATCACCTAGGTCACGTCCTAATAAGGGCAAAGCTGACGAGGCTGAGGGAGATGATTTATTGGAGAAAGTTGTCAGTATATTGGGTAATTCTCCTTCACCCACCATGTCCCCAACGGAGGTAATGGATAGGAGAACACTTTGCTTTTACTTTAAAAAGCCTCCGCTCCTGGGAGTGGAGTGGATAGCACAGCATGTACTACTGGGAGTATAGTCTTGCTGTTTCAGGTCCCTAGTGAGGGCGTCTCTGAGGTACCTGCAAAAGTCTCCTCTTTTCCCTCCATGAGAAGAAGGATTAGCTTTGGACGTCTGCTGAGTACTTAGGGCACCAATCCCAGTTCCTGATTAGAGCACTCATGGGAGACATTTTCTGCCCTCTTAACTCTTCTTCCTTTCCATTCTCTGACCCTGGAGGGAGCAGCATATGGAAGAGAAGCAGAGCAGTTTTCTCACGTAGCCTCCTTTCTCTGTCGGGCTTCGAAGCTTGGGTCAGTGTGATTTGGGGAAGGGGAGAAGTTCTGCACTTGATCTTAGCTGAAAGGTGATGTTAGGGGAGAAGTTCTAAATTGAGTTTTGATTTTTACACCGGCCTGGATGAACTTACTTAATTTTTACATCGGGCCACATTTTAAAAAATGCCAAAGCAAAGTTTCTGCTTATTTAATATGTAAGAGTGACTGGAAAAGCTATGGGACTTGTCTGGGATTTCATCCAGAAGGGTGAAAGAATGAGTCCGTGAAGCCAGTTTAATGGGAGCAGTAAGTAGAATGTACATAGTCACTTTTGTCCTTGAACGAGTCCAGCTCATTCAGTGAACCAGTTACAATGGTTTATGAGAGATATAGAATGGAAAAGTAAAAATGGAATTTAAAAAAGTTACTTTTGGTTGCTGAGCTCTTAAAATATGCTACTATTTTGAGACTGATTTACATGGGACTCTGGATTTATTAGAATTATATATATACAATAAGAGATGATCTTTCATGTCCCTTCTGAAACTGCATTTCTATGAATATGATTTTTAAACTAATATGGTGGTTTGAAGTGAATTTAGAAGAGAAACTCCTAAAGTCTTAATATCCTAGCTTTGAATTCAAATATCTTCAGAGCGTGTTTCAATATATATTAGAATTGAATTTAGTGTGGGAATTAGATTACAGAGTTATCATGTAAGGCAAATATCTGGCAAACCAGGAATTACCCCCGAAACTCTTAAGCTGTTCATACGGTATTATCCAGTAGTTTTTAAGGAATGAATGAAATACAGATTCCTAAATAATCCTTCACTCTTTTATTCACTTGGCACATCCTGTATGTCCTTCAAACTCCAAGTCAGATTTCATCTTCTTTGGAAAGTGTGTGTTGCTTCCACTTTGTATTCGGGTCATAGCTATAAGCTCCCCACGCAGTCTGGACTTCCCTGTCACAGCAGTTAGCAGGCTCTACTGCGACTGCCTGTTTATTATCATAGGATGTTTAGCAACAGAAGAATATCCTAAAGCACTGCAAAGAGCCATATGAATACTTTCAGTGGCCCAGGGGATCACTTACTTTTTGGAATGATCCCCAACACTTCTGGAAACAGAATATAGCCTAGACTTAGTAGTTCTGTAGCCTGGATTTGGATTATAGCTATTTGAGGAAATTGGATTTAAATGGTGAAAAGGAGACCAATGAGCTTTAAAAAACTGAATGTTGCCATATCTACACAATTAAATGGCATACACTCTGATTTCTTTCTTCCTTTGTTTTTCCCTGCTAACTTTCTTTTGCTTTTGATGACTTTTCTTAGCCATGCTTGAGATGTGCCATGCTAAATACAGTGAATATAGCTAAAATAGAATGCTCTAATTTTAAAATAGATTTTTGTTTGTAATATTTGACTGATACAAAAGAACATATAACTTATATTTAAATTGTAAAACACAATAATGCAACAAACCCTCATGAATCCATTTCCTCACTAATAATGAGATTACCCAGGCAATTGAAGCTGCCTGTGCTCCTCACTCTCCTACTTCTCTGCCTTCTTTGACAGCAATGATATTTAGCATTACATTGATTTTTAAAAGATATGGCCACATATTTGTAAGAATTTTTATCATATTTTTTAAAAATGTAAAAATGCAGAACCATAAAGAATGTATTTTTAGTTTTGTTTAAACTTTATTCAGTGGTATTACTCTATATGTAGTGCTTTGTGACCTGCTTTTTAAAAAATTAGTATTAAGCATATAAAATTCATCCCATTTTTTTTTGTGTTGTGTGTATCTGTAGATAGTTGAGTATGTTGTGTGTAGTGCCTCATTAATTTTCCCTGCTAAATAATATTCCATCGTGTGACAATTCTCCCTTTTATCTCTTCTCTTTCTGATGGATACTTGGTTGTTATTAATTTTTGGCTGCATGAACACTGCTGCTATTAACATTTTGAATATGTCTTATGCATGTGTGTTAGAGCTTCTATAGTGTATGTGTGTTTATCTATATGTCTGTGTCTATATATTTATAAATATATATCCATATATAGTCACATACATACATATAAGAATGGAATGACTGAATTGTGACGAACTCACATGTACAGATTTGTAAGAAAATGCTGAAATGTTTTCCAAACTGATTGTACCAATTTATGCTTCTACCTGCTATTTATGAGTTCCTCTTTTTCCATGTGCTTGTCAACACTTTATTATGTCAGATCTTTATTTTTTTTGCCAATCTAGTAGATATAATATTACTTTTCCCATCATGGAATTTAATTATGATTTTAATTGAACTTTCATGATTACTAATGAAGTTGAGAATATTTTCATATTTTTATTGACCATTTGTGTTCATTCTTCTGTGAAATGCCTGTTCATATCCTTTTCTCATTGATTGGAGAAATCCTTCATGTATTCTGTAAATTAGTCTTTTATCAGTTATATGTGTTGTATAACTTTTTCTGGTTTGTGACTTATCTCTTTCAATTTTTTAGAAAATTTTATTTTGATGAGCAGAATTTTTAGTTTTAATGTTTTCAAACTTATCTTTAAAAAAAATAACTGATGCTTTTACTGTTTCTTTTTTCAACAGTCAGATTTGTTTGCTTCTTTCTTTTTTTAAAATTGTGTGTTCAAGTTGAGCGTCCCTAACCCCAAATTTGAAATCCAAAATGCTCTAGTATCTGAAACATTTTGAAACTGACATGACACCATAAGTAGAAAATTCCACACCTGACCTTATGTGATGGGTCACAGTCAAAATGCAGGTGCACAACACACAGTTTATTTTGCATCAGGGAAAAAGAACCTCTGAACCCCCTTCAGCTGCAATATATCTTTTTCATGCATGCCAGATATGTATGTCGTATTTTATATTGTTAAGTGTGCATGTGTGAATAAGTGTAAGAAAATGATTGTTTATTGGTAGTCTATAAATTCAGAGTCAGGAATGATGGTGATACCAAACAATGACAGATTGTCCCCATGGGTGGCTTAGATAGTGATACCTTTGCTTTCTGATGATTCAGAAACAGCCATCCTATACAGCCATAAAACTTTGTTTTATGCACAAAAGTATAAAAAAATTGTATAAAATTACTTTTGGGTCATGTGTATAAAGTATATATGAAATACAAATAAATTTTTTGCAAGGCTTAGGTCCCATCCCCAAGATATTTCATTATTTATATACAAATATTCCAAAATCTGAAAAAATCAGAAACTTGGAACACTTCTGGTTCCAAACATTTTGGATAAGGGAGACTCACTCCGTATGTGAATTTTACAACATGATTTATAGCAGTGGTACCCAACCTTTTTGGCACCAGGGATGGGTTTTATGGAAGACAATTTTTCCACAGATGGGGTGGGGATTGGGGAAGGCAGAGCTCAGGCAGTGATGTGAGTGATGGGGAGTGGCTGTAAATACGCTCGCTCGCTGGCCTGCTGCTCATCTCCTGCTGTGCAGCCCCCTTCCTAAGTTTCATGGAAGACAATTTTTCCATGGACTGGGTAGTGGTGGAAGTGGCAGAACTCTGTGGCCTGGTTCCTAACAGGCCACCGACTGGTACCAGTCCATGCCCGAGGTTGGGGACCTCAGTGTTACAGGATACACATAGACAGTAAAATGGTTACTGTAATGAAGCTATAGTATCTGTCTTCTCAGATAGTTACTATTTTTGTGGTAAGAGCAGCTAAAATATACTTAATTAACAAAAATCTCTAATGTAATATAATTTTATTAACTATAGCTGTACTTATGTTGTGCATTAGATCTCTAGACTTGGTCATCCTATATTTCTGCTACTTTGTATCCTTTGGCTTACATCTTCTCCTTTTCTCCCCCTACCCCACACCTGGTAATCACCATTTTATTCCCTATCTATGTATACTTGACCCTTTCCCCCTTTTTCTTTTTTAGGTTCCACATATACATGAAATCATGCAACATTTTTTTGTGTGGCTGCCTTATTTCACTTAGCATAATGTCCTCCAAGTCCATCCACTCCATGGAAATGTTAGGATCTCATTTTTTAAGGTCAAATAATGTTCCTATGTCTGTCTGTCTATCTCTTTCTATATCTATCTTTCTATCTATCTATATTACATATCACAATTTCTTTATCCATTCATCAACGGACACTTAGGTTGTTTCCATATCTTGTATATTGTGAATAATTCTGAAATAAACATGGGAGAGCAGATATCTTTATAAGGTAGTGATTTAATCTCCTTTGGTTATATACCCAGAAAAGGGATTGTTAGGTGCTATGGCGGTTCTATTTTTAATTTCTTTAGGAACTGTTTTCCATAATGGCTGTATCAATCTACATTCCCACCAAGAGTGACTAGGATTTCCTTTTCTTCACATCCTTGACAACATTTATCTCTTGTCTTTTTGATAGCAGCCATCCTAACAGGTGTGAGGTGATATCTCATAGTGGTTTTAATTTGTATTTCCCTAATGATTGGTGATGCTGAGGACTTTTTCATGTATCCAGATTGGCCAATTTTATGTCTTCTTTGGAAAAATATCTGCTCGAATCCTTTGTCCATTTTTTAATTGGATTTTTTGTTTTTCTGTTATGGAGTTGTAAGAGTACTTTATAAGTTTTGGACACTAACCCTTATCAGATATGTGGTTTGCAAATATTTTTTCTGTTTATAGGTTACCTTATGATTTCCTTAATTGTTTTCTTTACTGTGGCTTTTACTGTTTTGTTTAAGGAATATTTCTCTGTCCTGAAGGCATAGTTATTCTACTTGATTTTCTTCTAACACCTGGAAATTTTGACTTTTTACATTTAAGTCTTCAGTATGTCTATGACAGATTTTTGTGGATGGTATGGGGTAGTCAGTTTTTTTCTCAAAGGATAACCAATTTTCCCAGCATCACTTATTAACTGGCTTCCTATTGATCTGCAATACCATCTTGCTTATATAACAAGCTTCCTTATTTGCATTAAAATAAAAGTAATCTAACATCATATATTAATGTTCCCTTAATTTTGAGCTCCTGGAGGCAAGAAAGTGTCTCTGACAAACTTTCTGTGGTGAGATAAAAGAAAAATAAATTAATAAAAACTGATCTTTACTAAGATCATTAAATGATGAATGATGGCATAATATTTTGCCAGAAAGGTTTTTGTAACTTGTGGTTTATAAAAGTTTATAAATATAGGTATACCTCAGAGATATTGTGGGTTTTGTTTCAGATCACTGCAATAAGGTGAATATAGCAATAAAATGAGTCACAAAAATTTTTGGTATCCCAATATATATAAAAATTATGTTAATACTATACTTTAGTCTATTAAGTGTGCAATAGCATTATTATGTCTAAACTAACAATATATGTATCTTAATTAAAAATACTTTATTGCTGAAAAATGCTAATGGTCATCTGAGTCTTCAGCAAGCTCTAATCATTTTGTTGGTGGAGGGTCTTACTCAATGTTGATGGCTGCTGACTGATCGAAGTGGTAATTACTGAAGGTTTGGGTGGCTGTGGCAGTTTCTCAAAATAAGACAACAATGAATTTTTCCATAGTTATTGCCTGTTCCTGTCATAAAAGATTTCTCTGTAGCATGTGATGACATTTGATAGCATTCAACTCACAGTAGAGCTTCTTTCAAAGTTGGAATCATTCCTCTCAAACCCTGCTACTGCTTTATCAACTAAGTTTATGAAATATTCTAAGTGCATTGTTGTCATTTCAACAATGTTCACAGCATCTTCATCAGGAGCAGTTTTCATCTCAAGAAGCCACTTTCTTTGCTCATCCATAAGAAGCAACTTCTCATCTATTCAAGATTAATCATGATATTGCAGCAGTTCAATCACATCTTCAGGCTCCACTTCTACTTCTAGTTCTCTTGCTGTTTTCACCATATCTGCAGTTATTTGCTCCACTGAAGTCTTGAATCCCTCAAAGTCATCCATGAGGGTTGGAAGCCACTTCTTCCAAACTGCTGTTAATGTTGATATTTTGACCTTTTCATATGAATTGCAAATGTTCTTAATGGCATCTGGAATGGCAAATCTTTTCCAGAAGATTTTCAATTTGCTCTGCCCAAAAACATCAGAGAAGTCACAGTTTATGGTAGCTATAGTCTTATGAAATATATTTCTTAAATAATAAGTCTTGAAAGTGAGAATTAGTTCTTGATCCATTGGCTGCAGAATAGATGTTGTGTTAACAGGCAGGAAAAAAACATTAATATCCTTGTACATCCCCATCAGAGCTCTTGGGTGACTAGGTGCATTGTCAATGAGCAGTAATGTTTTGAATTAAATCTTTTTTTTTTTTTTCTGAGCAGTAGGTCTCAGCAGTGGGCTTAAAATATTCAGTAAAAGGTGGGGTGCAGTGGCTCACACCTGTAATCCTAGCACTCTGGGAGGCCGAGGTGGGTGGATTGTTTGAGCTCAGGAGTTGGAGACCAGCCTGAGCAAGAGTGAGACCCCGTCTCTACTAAAAAAAAAAATAGAAAGAAATTATCTGGACAACTAAAAAATATATAGAAAAAATTAGCCGAGCATGGTGGCGCATGCCTGTAGTTCCAGCTACTCGGGAGGCTGAGGCAGAAGGATCGCTTGAGCCCAGGAGTTTGAGGTTGCTGTGAGCTAGGCTAATGTCACAGCACTCACTCTAGCCAGGACAACAGAGTGAGACTCTGTCTCAAAAAAAAAAAAAAAATTGAGTAAAAAATGCTTTAAACATATATGTGGTCATCTATCCTCTGTTGTTCCATTTCTAGAACACAGGCAGAATAGATTCAGCATAATTCTTAAGGGCCCTAAGATATTTGGAATGGTAGTGAGCATTGGCTTTAACTTGAAGTAACCAGCTTCATTATCTCCTAACAAGAGCATCAGTCTGTTCTTTGAAGCGTTGGAGCCAGGCATTAACTTCTCTTTAGCTATGAATGTCCCAGATGGCATCTTTTTCTAGTAGAAGACATTTTATCTACGTTGAAAATCTGTTGTTTACTGTAGCCACCTTCATCAGTGACTTTAGTTAGATCTTCTGAATAGCTTGCTGTAGCCTGTACATCGATACTTGCTGCTTCACCTTACACTTTTACGTTATGGAAATAGCTTATTTCCTTCAAATTCATGAACCAACCTCTGATAGATTCAAATTTTTTTTCTACAGCTTCTTCACTTCTCTCAGCCTTCATAGAATTGAAGAGAGTCAGGGCCTTACTCTGGATTAGGCTTTGGCTTAAGGGAATGTTGTGATTGGTTTGATCTTCTATCCAGATCACTAAAACTTTCTGCATATCAGCAATAGGGCTGTTTTATTTTCTTATCATTCATGTTTGAGTAGGACTTTTAACTTCCTTCAAGAACCTTTTCTTTGTATTCACCACTTGGCTAACCGTTTGACACAAGATACCTTTTGGCATGCCTTCCACACTAAGCTTAATCATTTCTAGCTTTTGATTTTAAGTGGAAGAAGTGGGACTCTTCCTTTCACTTGAGCACTTAGAGGCCATTGTAGGTTATTGACTGTCCTAATTTCAATATTGTTGTGTCTCAGGGACTAGGGAAGCCCAAGAAGAAGGAGAGAGACAGGGGACTGGCTGGTCAGTGGAGCAGTCAGGACACACACAATGTTATCAATCAAATTCACTGTCTCATATGGACGTGGTTTATAGCATCCCAAAAGAAGTACAATGATAACTTCAGAGATCACTAATCACTGCTACCATAACAGATATAATAATAATGAAAAACTTGAAATATTTTGAGAATTATCAAAATGTGACGCAGACAAATGAAGTGATCAGAGATGTGGAAAACATGGTGCTGATGTACTTGCTGGATGCAGAGTTGCCATAAATCTTCAATTTGTAAAAAATGTGTCACCTGTAAAGCACAATAAAGTGAAGCACAATAAAATGATATGTGTCTATATGTTTTAGAGGAAATTATGAAAAGGATCAGAATGTCATAATGTCATTTGCTTGAAGGTGCGGTCATTTAAATTTTGAATCTTGGAGGAACTTAACTCAAACTATTTCAGCACAAATCATTGAAACAAACAAAAAAGTTTGATATTTATAGATGGAAGGTAATTTGAATAAAATTTAAACTGATAGCACATGTAGCTCATAGATTCAAATAAACATTTTTGATTTTAAAAAATAAAATGTGAAATAGTACATTGCTATGATTTCCTCTGGGACCTGACAGGAAGTACTAAGGAAAAAAAAAGCTACTTAAGATAGAATCCTTTCATGAACCTTGTTCACGAAAGATATCTCACCTGACTATTCAGCTGGATTGTTTGGGAAACTTTAGAGAAGGAGTGAAATTTAAATTTTTTTTTATAATTAATTTATTGTTATAAAGTCCATTTCATATTGACAGTGCAAATTGCAAATCCTGGGGCAACACTGCCCTCTGCAGAGAGCAGATTAAGATTTCTAAAGTATTTCAACTCCTTTGGGTCAGTCATTTTTTCCTAAACCAAATGGATCTCTTTACTAGATGACAGGTTTCATCTCCTTCCTATTTTGATGAAAGGGGGTTTACTTCCTGGAAGGTATTAATACTTTGTCTCCTTGTTCTTTCCTTTGCGCGCAGAGCCAGTGACTCTTCTATTTTTTTTTTTTGGTCCTTCGCTGTTACTGCTATAATTACAAGGCTCTCAAAGGCTCCATTCTCTTGTCTTCCCTCCTAGGGGTCATTGGCAGGATTAAGATGTCCCAAACCTGTAGAAAACTCTCCTTGTAGATATAACACAGAATGTCCAGTTAAATTTGAACTTTGGGTAAACAATGGATACATTTTAGTATCAGTATGTCCCAAAAATTGCATGAGATATACTAATAAAATTTTCATTTCCCAAATCTCAAATTCAAATTTAACTGAGTGTCCTGCATTTTTATTTGCTAAATCTCACAGCTCTCCCCTTCCCTCCAATCAATACCCTAAAAGCATCCGCTCAACTCACTTGATCTAAAATGTATAAAACAGCATACTATTTCCAGCTCTTCTAGTTTTAGTCTCTCCCCAACCACAACAGTACCTTGATGATATCTGTCAATGAATGTGGGAGTAGAAGGGAGGTGCTACTTCCTTTCCATTTTCTTCTGGCCAAATGGGTTGAATCCTAGAAAGGTTTCATTCCTGTACTTCTCCCTGGTCTGCTTTAGATTTCTTTCATAGCCATTTGATCCTTCTTTTCTAAAAGAGCTATATGTCCTAGAAGTTACTGGCCTAAGCAGGACCCCTCTTTGGAAAGAAAGCAGAAAGTAAGAAATGGGGTAGGATTCTGGGCTTGAAGAACGGGCTAGGTATGAACTGAGAATACAGAAGTTATGGAGTCAATACCACTATTTCTTCTTAAAACTCTGGCTGCTGACATTACTTTAGAGATAGCTCAAAACCCTGTGAATTTTAGACTTAAAAACTCCATCCTCCAAATTGCTGCAAGTCTTGACCTGTCTTTACCATGTTATATTAGAATTGATAAATTAAATGTAAATGACTTTATTTTGGAGGGAGGCAGAGTTTATATATCACTTGCATTATGAGAAGTGATAAAATGTACTAGCATATAAAGCAGAATAATCTGTGAAAGAATACTGGTTAATTTGAACCTATGTCTACTCATAATAAAAAATGAGTATCTGTGTGCTTAAAAAAGTATTTTCAGTGGCTATGAGTGATGGTTTTTCCCTCAGAGTAGGGAGAAATAAATTTGGAGAGTTTCAACATACCTAGCCTTATATAAATAACCATAATAAACACTAACACAACACAAAATCTTTTAAAAAGAAGAACTGGAAGAACTTGTTCTTAATAGATTCTCATGAGAATTATATTTCAATCCATGGAAGCAGCCTTCCTTTTTATTTTTCAATATATTCGAAGGAAAGAATTCAGTAAAAATCCAGTGGGACTACGTGATAGTATCATCTCAATGTCATTATGCTCTGACATTATCTGGGGAAGTAATTTAAAGCATTTCATTAGATAAATGCCTTGATGAGATTACAAATAGTTTGAAAGAGTGATATATTACATTTAAAAAATTAGTGCAAGGAAATTGCTGTAGAATCACCAGATAACTCAAGTTACCTTCACTTACAAAAAATAAGTGCTGCTGTCAAAAAATACTCTACAGCTCTGACTTCACAATTAAATTTATAATAATTGGAATTATATTATTAAAAAAGAAAGTGATATATTTGCTTGGCACCTATCATCTAAACCTTCTGCCTTAAAGTCAAACAAAAAACTGGAATAATTGTCAAAGGATATTTAGAACAAAAGGCTGCCTTTATTTGAGTTAACTACTGAGATAAAATAAAGGAACCACAATCAGTCATCACGAGAAAGTTTTGGAGAAATGCTGTCTGCCCTTTGCAGAACTTCCACAAAAGCAAATAGCTCAATCAGATGCTTGATAATGTTCAGATACACATCTGAACTTCAGGGCCTTATCTAAAGTGGCTGCCTTTTCTTTTCTTCCTATTTGTCTATCAAGTGCTAGAAATTGAACTTGAGTCAACTGAAGCGATACAAAAATAAATCATTTATAAATGTAATTGGATTTAGCACTTTCAGAACAAGAGCAGTACATTATTTTATTGTCTCTGGCTCTAGTTTGAAGCTTAAAGTAGTGATTTTCAAACTTGAGTGTGCCTAGAAATCTTTTGGATGCTTATAGACTTCCGAATCAGGAGATATCTACTTAGTAGATCTGGGTTGAGGTTTTCAAATTTTAACTTTTAACAAATGCCCTAGATCTGCAGTCCACAACTCCCAGGCCCCAACGGGTATTGGTCCTTGGCCTGTTAGGGACCAGGCGGCATAGCTTTTCCCCCCCCGCATTTTCCCCGCTTGCCAAGTTCGTAGAAAAATTGTCTTCCATGAAACTTAGGAACTGGGGGCCACACAGCAGGAGGTGAGCGGTGGCCAGCGAGTGAAGTGAAACTTCATCTGTATTTACAGCTGTTCCCCACTGCTTGCATCACTGCCTGAGCTCTGCCTCCC
The DNA here is from genome assembly GCA_963575035.1 of Avahi laniger. Lineage (NCBI taxonomy): Eukaryota > Metazoa > Chordata > Mammalia > Primates > Indriidae > Avahi > Avahi laniger. The sequence continues at coordinate 49,454 of CAUYSK010049919.1, read as the reverse complement.
TCCCATGCCCCATGGGAAAATTGTCCTCCATGAAACCAGTCCCTGGTGCTAAAAAAGGTTGGGAACCACTGCCCTAGATAATTCTGATGATTGGGGTCCAAAGACCATACCTTGAGAAACACTGATATGTGTTTTCAGCTGTTTGTTACATTTGTCATTCTTCCAGGATTCTCCTTGTGTTCTAAACAGCATAAAACAAACATACCCCGGGTGTGAGGTGTGGGGTCAGACACATCATATTCTATTCCTATCCATCCTATTCCATTCCATTAACTTCAACAAATATTCATTCAGCAGTGGGGTAGGGAAAGGAAATATCCAGGAGAGTGAGTAGAGGCATGAACTAAAAACTGCATTTTTCCATTAAGGAATTTTCAAAACTTTCAATATCTGTATAATAAGGTATAATATAGAAAGGGATTTTATTTTGTTTTTGTTTTGTCTCTGTAATTTGCTTTCCTCCAGACACCACCCCTTATGCTTCTCACATTACTCATGGAATATGATAATCTTACCAGTTCATAGAATTTTTGTGAGACTTTTCTGATCTAGTTGTCCAAAATGGGCATTGTAGAAGAATAGGTTGGTAACTAGAAGAGCTGTGGCTTAATCCCAGCTCCACCAATGACTAACTGTGTAGCAAAGTATCTGTGTCCTACTGACTTCATTTTGGTGGATCGGAAGAAACAATACCACTTGACTGATTCACAGAGATGGTAGATGATTTTGAGAACATAACTAGGGGAGTACTTCAACACTTGAGCAAAAAAGAGGCTACCAAATTACGAGTTCCTGGATAACTTCATGACTCAGTACTATACTTTTTTTAGAGCTGACCTTACACAGAATTGCTGTTCAGGGGGCCATCTCTGCTCACCTCCTTCCATGATGCATGCCAACTACCCAGGGCTTTTCCATCATGTTACTTTCTCTTGTTGGAGGGTAACTTCCAAATTCCACACTCCTGTTTTTTTTCCTCAGTAGAAAGCATTCTATTGAAACAATGTTTTTATCTAGGACCTATAAACAAATTAATTATATTAAAGTTTTCTTTTTTCTTTTTTTTAGAGACAGAGTCCCACTCTGCCACCCAGGTTGAAGTGCAGTGGCAGTGGCTCAATCGCAACTCACTGTAACCTTGAACTCCTGATCTCAAGTGATCCTCCTGCCTCAGCCTCTAGAATAGCTAGGAGTACATGTGGGAGTCAACAAGCCCAGCTAATTTTTAAAAAATATTTTGTAGACACAGGGTCTTGCTATGTTGCCCAGGCTGGTTTTGAACTCCTGGCCTCAAATGATCCTCCTGCCTTGGCCTCCCAAAGTGCTGGGATTACAGGTGCAGGCCACTGCACCAGCCCCATATTAAAGTTTTAATGAGTAATTATATTGGTAAGCATTTTACTTAGACAATGCAAATATTTATATTTTAATAGGTTTTAATAGGTTTCTTCCATGAAATGATTCTAACAGTAGAAATTTCTGGTACCATGGCCTACTAAATGAATGCATTTTTTTAAGGTAGACTCCTTTAGTGCTCTGAAATGATACAATTTACTTATTCGTTTATTTAAAAAATGTATCCAGTAACTGTGCCAAACTCATTTCAAGGAGCTGGGGATGTAGCTATGAATAACACAAACAAGTTCTAGCTCTCACGGAGTTTACATTCAATAAATAAAGAAGCAAGCAAGCAAAAATAGCCATCAGCCAGCCACAAATACTCTGCAGAGAATTAAAGCAAAGTGATGGTACAGACAGAGACTGACAGGGTGCTTATTGTAACAAGCTGTGTGGTCAGGAAAACCTCTTTGAAAAGCTGACATTGAAACTGAGATCCGAACAAGGAGAAGCCAGCCAGAGGAAGATCAAAGTGAAGAGGATCTCAAGAAGAGAGCAGTAGTACCATGGTATTAACGCAGGAATGTGCTTGATGGATAAGTTGCAGAAATAGGGAAGCTGAAGGGCAGAGTGAGATGAGACCAGATTGGAAAGGTGAGCAGGGGCCAAGTTACGTAGGGCTTTGTAAACTGGGTGAGAAGTTTGGATTTTATTTTAAGTGCAGTGAAAAGCCATTGGGGATTTTTAAACAGGAAAGCGTGCTATATTTTAAAAAGGTCGCTTGGCTGCTGTGGGAAAAGTGGCTTGTAGGAGGCCTAGAGGGAAGGCTGGAAGGTGTGTTCAGAGGCGACTGCACTATCGGGGTGAAAGATGTCAGTAAGTTTAGTGGAATGGAGAGAAGTGACAGATTTGTTATATGATTATTTGGAGATCGAGTTAACAGAGCACGTTTACGAATTAAGTGGAGTTGGGGAAAAGAGATACACAGTGCCTTCATATGACACTGTTTCCAGCTAGGTGCAATTCATGTAACTTTGGGGGATAATTTCGATTATCTTTGGTAATTTGGTTACCGTTTTGTTAAGCTAGTTATTTTTCCACCTGGGCACTGTATTAGTCCTCTTGGGCTGCTGTAGCCAAATACCATAGACTGGGTGACTTAAACAACAGGCATTTATTTCTGATAGTTTCAGAATCTGGGAAGTCTTTAAGATTAAGGTGCCAGCTGATTAGGTTTCTGTTGAGGGCCCTTTTCTTGACTTGAAAGGAGCTGCCTTCTCATTGTGTCCTTACATGGCAGAGAGAAATCTCTTTCTCTTTCCCTCTTCTTATAAAGCCACTAATTGCCTCATGATGGTCCCACCCTGACTCTATCTAATTACTTCCTTAAGGCCCCATCTCCAAATACCAAATACTGCATCACAGTAGGGGTTGGGGCTTCAACATATGAATTTGGGGGTGACACAAGGCAGTCCACAGCAGGCACCATAAGGATAATCAAAACTGGGTGTGTCCTAGCCAAATCAGAACTCCTGATGAACTACTTTTGGTTAATTACTAGCAAAGGTTACCCTAGAGTACATGCACAAGATTATTCTGTTTATTGTTTTATATTGTATGTCTTCTTATCCAGTGTTACTTATATTAGATAGTTTATCTTTAAAAATTCTCTAGTCTTATTAATGATTTTCAGAAATTTCTGTCATCACTATAAATGCAGTTTATTTTTATAGATTATCGACATTCAGATTTAACACTGTGAACACTTTGAACAATTAGGGGAAGAGGAGAGAAGCTGTCACAGGATACTGCATGAACCCCGTTATTTCAGAAGTCTGCCTTTGTGCTTTTGCATAACTCTCCCAGAATTTATGATATGCCGCATACAATAGCATATCATTCTGAAACCTTTTCTGGCCTAAAATATATAGAAACGATGAAGGTCAGATAAAGACCCTGCAGCTTGATTTCCCTTTCTGCATCTGCCAGATCTTCAGCTGATAATAGATGGCTGCACAGAGACACAGGCTCCTAATGCTTTCCTCGTCTCTGCCTTAAGGAAAAAAGATCAACTGAGATCAGTTAACCAGAGCCGAAAGCGATGAAAAAGATGACCAAAAAGGAGCCAAGGCTCAACTGGATATATTCAAAATAGCAGTCAGCTGATAAGCACCCTTTCATCTTTAAGGGATTTTGTAGAAACAGGTAATGATGTCATTAGTAATTTTTAGACCAGAATTCTTGACTTCGACACACAGTATTTATTTGTCAAACTGGATGGTTGAGATTAATATGTTTAAAGAGTAGTTAACATTCACATATTAGTCAGAAATTTCCGATTTCCTACTTCTCCACATCTTCTGATCTCAAGGGTTTCCCAGGCATCTCTTCCTTTCCTGCTCCATGAGGCTTGGCATCCTGCCAGCGAGCCGGCACCAGCTCAGTCTGCAGCGGCAGGAAATGATGCAGAACAATACAGAGACTTTTAAAAATGGTTCCACTTTACTTTTGACCTTAAATTCAAAGGGAAAATGGAGTTTTCTTTTCCCAGCACCTGGAATTATAGTGTACAAATATTTCACAGAATGGGATGTGATGGAAGATTCACTGGGAAGAAACTGTTCAGAGAACTGGTTGAGAAACTAGGAAAAAGAAAATAGAGAAAGGAGACTGGAAGTGACTCTCTGGTCTGAAAAACAAAGAGGCGACAATGAAGATGGAACCAAGAAAAGGAAGAAATTGGCTTCTCCCTTCCTTCCTCCCACCTTTTCGGCTAGAGAGGACTGTGAGCGTGTGATCCACTGAGCAGAGCAGAGTGGTTGAGATACAGCTGATTGAGGCTCAGTACCTGTGAGGTGTCAGTAGTGGTGAAAAATAACTTGTCAAAGAACTTCATCCTCCACCCGCTTGTCTTTGGCCATCTCAAGCAAGGCCAGGATCATGGGAGGAAGAAAAGAGGGATTCGTTTGCTAGTTATACCAAATATTGATACATGTTATACTTTGTTTTTGTTTCAGTTAACCTTATGAATATTTTTAGGTGTCAAAAGTATACTTAAAAGATATAGCTGTGGGGTATGAATACCATTTGGCTTAGTGTGATGGGAATTCCCAGTTATGATACATGCCTAAGACAATGTTCCCTAAGATTGCATCTCAGCCATTTGCTCTGTGCATGCTCCTCAGGTGAAAACATTTGCCCATGACTTCACTTGTCACTTATTGTATGATTTTCAAAACCCATATTTTCAGCGTCTCGGCTAAACTCGAGGGTCTATACACTGTATGTCCACCCAACATCCAAGCATCAGTCTCTAAATTCTTTTCCTTCTTTGAATTGCTGGTTTGAAACAGCAAAAGACAAAGAAGAAGAAATAATGTAGAAATCCATTTAGAAGCTGAAACCATTTCTGCCAACACATATAGTATTCATGCTTTAATAAGTACTGTTTTGTATATCAGCAATAAATATCTTGCTTAAAGTATTTAACTTTGAGAATATTTGGACCTAATATTTTAGCTGCCTGGTCATGAACTAAAACAATCACCCCTTTGGAATTTCCAGTTGGATATTCCACAGGTATTTCACACTCATGATGTGTGAAAGGGACTTGATTGCTAACAGTGCGACACTATGTATCATCTTAGATTTTTGTGCCTTATATATCCCCAAATATCCAGTATCATATATGATCAATTATTGACTTCAAATGATTTCCTCTTAATGTGTTTTGAATGTCCTCTTTCCATTTACCACCTCAGGCTTTCTCACTTCCATTTTGCTTGGCTCAATTCAATTCTTACTTGTATTACTTCAGTAAGCTTCTATTTGGTTTCCTTGTCTCCAGTACAACCATTGTTCCAATGAGTTTTGTCTGATAGTTGACTATACGATATATTGGGGAACACTAAAATATTTGTGTATGTTTTCTTCATTTTACTTGCAGCTATCAAATATTTTGTCAATAATTCCTCATATCATATATGTTTGTGTATGTACATATATGGGATATATGGAATATATTGGTATTTATATGAACTTGTATTATACTTTGGCATATTTAATATTAAATTTAATAAACATTTTATTTTTGATCCTGAACAAACACATAAATGGTTGAAACCATAATTTTAAGATAAAAGAAAAATAAGACTACATTTGAATTCTATGTGATACTTGGACATATTTCTACAGATTTAGTTTCAGTATACACTGTTATTTAAAATGGTATACATGTCATCTCTCATATTTCAGGCCATTAGTTTACAAAACAGGGAGAATGAAATTTAGAAATTAAAATGTTATTGTAATTAGTAATACCTATTACTCAAAAATTTTTTATCTAATATAACTTTAAAATCTCAAAGTTTTCTTTGAATTCAGGCTTTCTTTTTAAAATATTTTTTTTTGGATGGAGCATATCATCTTTAGGCAATCATTTGCAAAAGACAGAATTCACATGCAAGATTCTAAGTAATTTTTCTATTATACACACTGACTCCTGTGAAAATCTGAGGGAGAGATTTCTCTGTGTCAGATATCTTCTATGTACCCCTCCAGTTGTTCCATTCTCCACCCATCTCCACCTTGATTTCTGTCCTGGGAGGTGACCTGAATAGACTATGGAATCCCTTCTCTGCTGGTTTCCAGTTGGCTGTGGCTCGTGGGACCCCATCAGAAGATGAGAGGCAGTGAGAGCAAGGTCAGGGTATTTATTCTACTGGGGCTCCTTTTGTGAGGTTTGCTTTGATTGAAGATACTTTCCTCTCAAGGTTGCTTCCTCTATACCACTCTTTCCTCTGGGTTCTGATAATTGCTTTTTCCTCTCATCTCTTTGGGCCTTTGGGTTGTAACAACCCTGTGTTACTAACCCAGGTTCCTGTACTATATATCCTTCACGGTTTCCCTACACTTACCCATATCTTTGTGGAAAAAAAAAGACTTCTGTAAATAAGTTATCTTTGAATTATCCCAAATTGGTTGTGCTATTTCTTTTTGTAGAGACCTTGATGGATAAAGTCACTTACTAATCTGGAACCTTTATAGTCAATGAGGTCAATGAAGTATATGAGCCAATGTATGATTGTTTTAGTTCATTAGTTTTTGGTGATTGGCTTGATAAAAAAATATCTTTTGGTAAATGGCTAAAATCTCAATAACTTGCATGGTGTCAAAAGGAAACAATAAACAAGAGTGAGTAACAGGCATCTTAGAACCTACAGGTCTATAGCAGGGACAGAAATCTCAACAAATAGTCCATTTGTTTGCACTTTCACTGTCTCAGCCCCCTTGAAGTTAGGTGAGACCATGTGACTAGTTTTGGCCAATGAAATGCAAACCCAAGTGTTTTGTAGTAAAAAGCCCATGCTATACCTTAAATATATAAAATCATTTTTTTTTTATTTTAAAAGGCCATATGTGATTTTCCAGTCTCTCTCTTATCGTCTGGCAACCAAGGAAGCTTTGTGATTTAGCTGATGCAGCTACAACATGGAAGAGCCTCTATCATCTTGGGTCTCTGAGAGACTGTGTAGAGCACAGCTCCCTGATGACCAATCCTAAATGAGTAGGATGGGTGGGAATTAAACCTTTGTTTCTTTAAGTCAGTGAAATTTTATGGTTATTATTACCATACTTCATATAGCCTATTCTAATACAAGGGCCATAGAGAATCCTTGTTACCCATTCCCCCCTCAAGCTTGCTTCTTTCCAGGCTTTTATACATGAGTAAATAGCACATCATGTTAATAAATTAAGAGGTTTTCTTGATACTTCTCTTACCTTACCTCCATACACACAATCCGCTAGCAAGTCCTATGTGTTCTGCCACCAAAATATATCTCAGATCTGTTCCTGGTGATCTCCATCCCAGTTTGCCACTAGACCAGGGTACCATTATTGCCCTCCTGTGTTGCTACAATAACTTTGTAACTGGTCACCCTGATTCTGCTTTTGCACTATAACAATCTAATATTCACACAGAAGCCTAAGAGATATTTTAAAATTATAAGTTGAATGTTTCTTCCCTGCTTAAAAACATCTAGTAGCCTCCCATTGTGCATAGAAATAACTGCCCAATCTAAAGCAGCACCCCACTCACACCTGTCACTCTCTCTCACGGTACCCTCTTTACTTTCTTCATAGCACTAAGTATGAACTGAAATTATTTTTAATGCATTTGTTTACCAGTTTATCTTTTGTATTCTAGTAGAATGTATGTTCCATTAGAGCAGATAGTTTTTCTGTTTTGTTCATTCCTATATGCCCAGTAACAAAAACAGTACTTGGAATAGAGTTGGAACTCAGTAAATATTTGTAGAAAGAGTAATAAATTATAAGGGAAAATGGTCTAGGGCATGTTTACTAAACTTAATGTTCTATTTTTCTTTTTCTTTTCTTTTTTGTTTCTACTTATTCTTTCAAATTTATAACTAGAAAATTAAGGTCTACCACAGTCAGACTCCTGGCTCTAGGAAAGATTTAATGCAATATCACATTAGCCAGAAAGGGAGAATAAATGAGGTGAAAACATTTTGTTGTATCATTTTTTTTGAAAAAGCTTGTAAGAATACAGAGTCACCACATGAAGCTATTCTTGTGTCAATTATTGCTGCAAAAATGAAAAGTTCTATTGTAGTCTGTGAATAGCTTTAAAATGTCCAACAACTCCAAACTTATTAAGCATTCTGTTCTACACAGTCAGCTTGAATACTCACATTATCTTTGAAAAAGTTGCAGTGGTGCAGAGACAGTTTTATGGGGTTGTTTGTTATCACCACGATAGAGCTGAAAACTAGGGTGTGGAAGCCTTGAACTAGTGTTGGGTTTATAGTGGAGGTCCCCTAGATACCATATTTTAGGTCTTTCATGCACAGCGGCTCACTTTTACCCAGGTTATAACTCAACTGCTTTCCCATAATGCTACCCATTTGCTATAGAAATACTTTATCTCTTCACTGAGTTAAGAATTTTTCAAGTACCTAACAGGATAGCTTGCTAAACTATCTATACCCTTGTGGACTATTTTTGTTAACATTTTCTTTTTATTTCCTTTCATAGTTGGTCTCTCAAAGTATATTCCTTTTTTGTGTCATCCCTACTAGATATAATTAAGGAATTACTCTCATCTTGATTTGTATATGTTAAAATTTTTATGATATCTTTAAATCATCTGAGAATAAAATGTTTTCTCTCAAAGTTCTCCACTGAGATGGGAAACATGATTATTCCACTTTCCTATGCCTTAATACAATAACAGAATTGTAGCTTTTCTCATTAAAATGAGATTGCCATGTAGATTGGGTACATTTTCAGGATGGATGTTGCTCATTGGGTCCAATTATGCATGTTCTATTTCCAATAACATATGGAAACAGCTATTTATCTTGAGGAATGAACTAGCAGGGAAACAAATGCCTTAGAAGGCAAAAATGCTGTTATTACCCAAGGAACCCACATTTAGAAGATCTCTTAATGCTCTTCAGGTTAAATAGACTTTTTTATGTTATGGATTAAAACCAAAGATTGTTCTTCTTATACCCCTAATAAAAAAGATAAATAGAATTATTAGGAGTCAGTCACTCACAATAATTAATTTAGTAATCACTAGGTATAGATGTCTATGAGTTGTGATAGGAATTAGAATGGATGCAAAGGATATAATCCTTGCCATAAGATACTAACAATTTAGAAAGAAGACAGATTACACACATACCCACACACATACTCTCTCTTTCTCTCTCTCCCCCATACTATACCTGAATACATATAAATGCCAAGGAGACATTGCTGAAAGAGATAATAGAATCATATGTTGCATTTGTAGATTATGTACATTTGAGTTTTTGTTTGCCCCTTATACTTTATTCCAACCCCCCAAAAAATGAAGAGAGACATATCTAACATTAGGCGAATTTATTTTACAAATGTAACTTTCAGAAAGATTATCTGACTATTCTCTAATTGCCTTGCTTTGGTGAATAACTGTATTCCAATCATTTGACTTCTCTTTTCCTTACATTTGATTAGAAAGAAATTAATGGCAATTATTTTACAAGAAAAATAGGAGAAGCACAAAAATTTGCTGACAGCATTCATTTTTTTGAAGAGATATGCAAAACTAGTACAAATTTAAAATCTCATTTGCTTAGAACAATTAAAATTTTTGATATTTATTTCCATCAACTTCTATCATAAGTATTTATTATAGTTATAGTTGCTTAGTGAAATTTCAATTTTGGTGATATTTAGAATATGGGCATTAAAATAGGATTATCATATTTGATTAAACCATTAAGCCTGAGTTTCTTGTGAGTAATATCCATTCTTTTTAGCTCTTCTTGCATCTTGATTTTCACCTTGGAAAAAGAAGGAAAGACCAAATGTGCTTCCAAACAAATTCTCTTTAAAATGAAAGCTGAAAATTACTTTACAAAAACAGACAATGCAACTTGGAGGCCAAGAAGAATTTCATGTGTATATGAGTGATCCAGCCACACTGAAGTATTGGGTAATTGAGAGGTCATTAAAATGCTCTTGTCAACTAAAAATGTTCTACTAAATTTTAAACAGCCTGCTGGTTATTTCCCTTTGGATATTTGTCTGAGTACCTCAAACTCAGTGTCTTCAAAATTCTATATGAACCTGCACATAATAGGTGCTCAAAAATATTTATAGAATGAATAACTGAAGCCACCATCCCCAAACTTTCTCCTGAATTTTTTGTTACGAAATTGATCTTAAAGTCTTAAAACCTTAATCACTTCTTCTTTTTTCTATTGTTAATCAATTTCATAGCTTTGCCAGTATTATGTCTGCAGTATCTTTCAACTCTACCTCATTTGCTCAACAAATATTTATTACATGTGTATTGTTTGCTACAAACAAGAACAGTACGGTTCATGCCACATGTAGGTTGGCTTTTTGTTGGGGAAACCTAGAGTCTCTTATCAATCCTCTTGGCACTAATCTAGACTATTGTACTGCCTTTCATCTGGTCTATTGCAATGGTTTCTTAGCTCATCTCTCAGCATCTAGCATCTCCAATCTTATTTGGTTAATCTCAAAAACATAACAATTATTATCTTTTTATGCATTACCTTCAACAGTTCCCCACTCTCACCAGCTAATTTGGAAATCCCTTAGTTTGCTGTTCACGTCCTGGCGCATCCTGCCGTGTTGATTAACTTTCCTCTTGCACTCTATTTTACAGACAAACTAGGCTTCTTGCCAGTGCTCCAACATTTTACCACTTCTTTACCATTCACTCTCTTTTCTCCCTGGAATGATCTTTTCTGTTATTAAAATTTTCTTTTGGTAAAATCCTACCTGTTTTTCAAGGCCAGTTCTGCTATTCTTTCCTGATTCCTTCAAGTAGAAGTATTTCTTCTCTTTTTTAAACTCCCATGGAAATTCCTTTGTTTCTCTCTTGTGGCTCTTATCAGTTTTGACTCTATGTTGTAGTTTCAATGTTTATTTCTTATCTGCTTGAGGACGCTTTACACATTGCTCACATTAGTCACAGTGGCTAACATAGGACCTTGCATACACAACAGGCTGAATAAATGAAGGGGTGACTTGCTAGTTAATTGGCAATGTTGAGTATATTGTATAGGAGAACCTATGATCTAATCTAAAATAATCTAATGATATCTTAATTATGACATTTGATTGGTTCCCTTGAATTTGCATAAATGACATCAAAAATTTATTTTATAGAAATTATTTTTAAGTAAAGCAGAGACGCTTAGAAAATGATTAAATTGTGGGGAAGTCATTTAGTTTTTGTGCATGGAGACAATGTACTAATACTTTTTCAGGCATACTAAAAATTAACTAAAAAATGTTTGTAATTTTACCTCAAATCAGAGGACCAAATTGAAGTATTTTCTTCTGACAGGGAATTCTGCAGATGAAATATAGCTGTTTATATATACATGCCTCCAAACTTACAGAGCTAATAATTTTTCAGGCTGAAAGTGCTCTCTGGTAGGTTGGTAATTCAAAAGACTCTCTCAAGTCTGCACTTTCCACCTTTCTGGTTCCACTTAATTTGACAACTTCAGGATAATAGATATTATGTTAATACATGCTTTAACCAAAGGCATTTAAGGGGATCATATTGAGGAACCTTGAGTCAAGGAATCTCCAGGCTTGTCAAGGGATCATACGGTTTTGAGGGAATGGGGATAGTATTGTGTCTGGCTGTGGAAAGAAGATCTGGAACAAGAAAAGTACTGTAGTGGAAAAATGAACTGCTAAGAAGGTCTGTCCCTGGGAATAGGCATAGTGTATGCCATGGGACATATCTATAATTGTAACTGCTTTCCTATAAAACTTGATCAATTTCATTATTCGTTGGACTCTTCCCTATGGAAACACACATATAATTTTTATAATAGACTTTTACAACACATAATCTATGTTGTCTTTATACACTGTTTTGTCTAACATAACCATTCCATAAAATGAGAGATGCCACATTGCTTGATGAGATATATTTCTTATTGCATTTCATAAGTTTAATAACAATTCATTTTGTAAAGTATCCCTTGGTTCTTCCAGAAACAATGCTAACACTAATGCTTGTGTCAATGCTGGAATGCTTTCCTTCCCCTTGAGCCTGAATAACTCATTTTTGTGAATTTGCTTCCACAGAATGAGGAAGGCTGTGATTCAATCCAACTCCCTAAGCAGACTTCTGCCCAGATGCACAGAATATGATGCCAAAGCCACATGGTCATCCCATGGGTAAGCACATTGGTATCAGAACAATCACATTGTTCTAATTCTTTATTAATTTATTCATTGCTATGTTCCCTTATCAAGGCAACCAAAGGGAACATTAAAATAGAAGCAAATGGATTGAAATCTCAAAGAAGCAGGTTTTTTTTTTCACTTATTTCAAAAACATCCAAACTGAGTTGGTTAGATGAATGATTGCTTGAAGAAAGACTTTTTATTTGGGGAATAGACTAGAAGGCTTTTGCATTGAGGGAATCCTGGAGAATATGAAAATCTTTGGAGCCTGTGTCTGAGCTTCTGCAAGGCCAGGGGCTATTCCTGAGCTCTCTGGGTTCTTTAGCGACTCCCAAGAACCCATCTGATAGAGAAGCTTCAGGTATTCTAATGACCATGGCAGGAGGTAAGAAGCCAGAATGCTTCTGAGTGTTGTACCTGACTGCTTCAAATTGCTCTCTGGATAGGGTTGAGCAGGGATGTGTAGAACATTTCAATACCTCTGGTGTCTTAGGTAGCTATTAACATTGCTTATGCCTAGAAATATATAGATAGGTATAATTCCAAGGAAGTTAAACTCAAAAGATCCAGAATTAGAAGAAAAATCCATATGGAGTCATTAATAAAAGATAATTGTTCAATTCTTGTTGGTTAAGTAAACATTCTTAAGGCAAAATGGTAAATAATTTTATTTTTCAATGCTTTCTTCATTTTGTAGTGGCTGTCTGGAGTGTTATTCTGAGCTGGGTATGAGGAGTGCAATGATCAATTGGTGATGTCTGTCATGGACAAGGGAGAGAGGAAAAGCAATGTTTTACATTTAATGACTTATTATATATCTATTACATGTCTTATCATTCTTTATGATGAAGGCAGAAATATAATTCACAATGGCTTTGTTCTTCAATTTCATGCAATACCCAAAATGAAGCTTTGAAATGCCATCCATAACCTTTGCTCAGCCCAATGGATGATACTCATAGCAAATCAATAAGTTAATAACTGGTATGAAATAATGGAAGTTCTACCTTTTTTATCACTTATGCAGCCAAATTGGGGAACCTATGAAGAGTTTAGATGTATGAATATTTTTCAAAGAAATGATCTATTATAAAGCAGCATTTAAAAATCTTTCTACAACATAGAAAGTCATAGTGCATTATGTAATTTCTAATTTTAAAGTCCTAATGCCTATAATCATGAATAAATTATATAGACTATGCAGAATATGTTTCTCTTTTCATGCCTGTCTCAAACTTGAATTTATGATAAATACATGTCCCCTTCAAGTTGGAGCCATCAAAAGAGAGAGTTTAAATGGTAGTAAGAAGTTGGGGAGGAGGAGAAAAGTCACTGCATGGATGAACACAGTGGCTTATATGATAATTATACTCTCAGTAATTTCAAATGTTGTCAAATTGGATTTCTTGTATTCAGACGAAAATGTTGAAATATGAGTTTATGCAGGTGTTTCATTATCAGGTCCAGAGATTCTATTAAACAAAATTTATTCCTTATAGAGAAATTTTCAGAGAAAAGTATTTATAATAGACATTTGTTTATTTTTATCTTGTTCACCTCTTGTTCTTTTCCTGTTAACTGAACCCTGACTTTTCTAAGGGAAGCCACTCCACTCATACCCTAAGGCCATGCTGTCTAAGGCTGGCACATGACCAAGATCCAGATATCAGATCTTATGGTGAGAGCTTGTCTCATGACAAGGACAACTCAGAAAAAAGAGGAATTGAGAGGTGGAGATATATTGTAATGACATCCCTTTAGTAATTGCATTGCCAAGTCTTTGATCCAGTTCTACCCTTGTACTTTTAATCTCTGTGTCAATAAATTTCTTTTAAACTTAAGCCAGCTTGAGTTGGCTTTCTGTCACTTACAATCAAAAGAGACCTGATTAATAAGTGTCCAAGTTCTATACTTTTAAAAAATATTGTTACAGAACTCACTTTAAACTTTGACTAATAATACATAAAGATACTAGACTTCCAAGTATTCTTAGTGTCATACTCATATATTTGTAGGATATAAAATATTTCTACACATACATTATATTTGTGTATGTAAAATTGGAACTACAATTAATATATTTAGATTGATTATAGATATTAAAGGATTATGGTATTTATAATAATTTTTAATTATGGCTATGATAATAACATGACTATAGCTGAAAAGACTATTGTGATAGAGGTTGGGTTTTGCCACTGTTGTGATGGTGTTATAGCTAGAGACTATAGTGTCCAAAATCTGCTCTCTTGATCATTTATCCTTCTTTATCATTTTTAAAAGGGAGAAAGTATGCATAAGAAACAACAAAACTGACCATCAAAATGCAAGTTTATTTTTATCCATATTAGGAATTTCCAATAATCTCCAATTGCAAGGTCTTCTAGTGAAGTGAGTTGGAACACATATGGAAGGCATTCCTTCCGTAAGGGTAAATTTGCAACTCTAAAGCAAGTCTGTGGGGAAAAAGAAAAAAATGTCTGGGTATTCAGAGATGACATTTCCCCAACTGATTATATAGTTGGAGATGCAGAGGAGGTGAGAGAGAAAGTTGAAGTTTGGGACACAAAATGGAAGAGACAGCCATCCTTCAGTGCTGACGAGAGGGTCCAATAACCCCAACCTCTAACAAACAATGGCCCAGTGAATGTCCTGGGCTCTGACTCATCAGATTAACTCATCATATATATATTCAATAGACAAATTATGGGCAGCTATTTCAGTTCAAAGTTTGAACATTTAATTAAGTAATAAATCCATACTATTATCTCATTTTATTGTTTGCTCAACAGTATGGATTGTTATGTCCTATTGTCACTTCGTTTTACAATAAGTAACTTTAAATGTATGATGTTCTTAATAATACAGTATTATGTTTTGATTTAAATGAGAAAAATCACACATAAGTCAGTTTTGCTCTTTATAAGCAAGGCAGACATTTTACAACTTGAATTGTAATTATGACTTGGCTATGATGGCCAGACTGGGAAAGAATGAAAGTCAAAGACCAGATGAAGCCACTAGTGAGAAAAATATTCATAGAAATTACTAAAAATCTGCAAATGAAGGAATCTCAGATACATCTCAGAATTTTGGACAGAAAAAGAATTCAGACATTCAGTAGATGTCTAGGCAGGCTGATTCTGATGTCAATAGGGGGACCCAGTTATAAGGTCCAGGTCTAGAAATAGGATTCTGTCTCCCAGATACTTGAAAGGGAAGGTAGGGGCTTAAGTCTTAGGAAAGTAAGGCAGAGATTTGCATCCTCTGGAAAAAAGGCAAGTGACTGGCCAGAGAAAAAGGGCAAAATCCCATAATTGATCCGACCATGGAAATGTTGACTTGAACCAATGATTTCCTGACACTCAAGCTCTTTACAGTTTTGCTCCATTGATACCTGACTGGCCTCGGTCTGGGGCAGGCCTGAAACTCTCTGCCTAGAAGCCCCTTCTTTTCCATCCCTCTCCAAGTAACAGAACTATAGTTCAAGTTTTTCCTATTTCTTGGTGCTTTTATTGACCCACTTCTCATCAACTTTCCCTGATTAGATTGACCACTCCTCCTTTGTTTCACCATTGAATAAAGTTTTGTATAGGTTCTTTCATACTTCTTTTTCTTTATACAAGTCATGGTGATTTATTAGTACATAAAGAATTTCAAAAAAACAGAGAGTTAGTTGGATCATCTTAATGACTAGAGACATAAAACTGAGATAGCTCGATGAATTAATCTTCACATCTGGATGGACTTGTCAATGAGACAGTTTTATCAGCTAGTGAGAAGATAAAAAGAAGAGATGTTGAGAAATGCAGAAGTTTTTGTTTAGTGCTGGTCAAAACTAAAATCACCCATCACTGGATTTGATCCCTGAGATGCAAAATCAAGTGCATGAAATCAGCCACTATTACAGCATATCATTCTTTCATTTTTTAAAAAGAATTGTTAGCAACCTTAATGATTTTCAGTGTTAAACATGATGAAGTGCTGCCATGTCCCTTTGAAGGCATTCCCCATATTTAGACTGGAAAAGATTTTGATAGGCCTGAGAGCTGCCTTAGAATATCACAGCTTCTTTCCTTTGACAGTAGACTTGACAAGAGGCATGATTAGGATGCTTGGGAGAATTTACAGAAAAAGAAATTTCATCTCACGACAAATGTAGCAGAGTAGTTGTTAAAAATTTATTATGTAAAACCACCTATGGAAATATCAACTGTGTCTTGTTTTATGAATTCTATGTTCATCTTTAAACAAATGAAAACAATTCTCTCTTTTCTTCTCCCAGCGAAGTAGTCAGAAATTTCTTTGAAATTCAAGTTTTTCTTAGTCTTAGGGACAAATGAACAAGTAAAGGCTCTGGGATCCAAACAGAGTCAATTGTCCAAGGGAGGAAGGGATATAGAATTTAAGATTAGGCTTAAGGGATTGACCCAGAGACATATTAGAAAAAGGAGAGTAGTTTATTTTCTGGTCAGCTTGGTTTCCTCCATGAATATATCAGCTTTAGGGTGGCAGGAGCTCAGAGGTTGTAGCTGGTGAGAAGCAATGAAGAACTTGGTGCTAAGTGTCTGGGTCTCAGGAAGAATCTACAATGGTCAGCTGGGCTACCAATACTCAATGGAACCGTAAATACCTGGACCCACTTCGTACAGAGCCATTGCCCTGGGCTGACAATGGAGGAGAAGAGGCAGCATGACTAAGATATTGTGTTTGATTTTCACATCAAAATAAATTGCATGTATGTGTGTGTATCTGTGTGTATGTAAATATGTATCATTTATCTATAGGTGTTTGAGTGTGTGTGCGTGTGTTGTTTTCCCATGGAATGACTAATAGTGACTTTCCTGCCTATCTTGGTGAATTTAATATGATTCTCCCAGTTTCAGAAATATGACATTATTTGTGCCTCAATATTTTGAAATAGTTCCTACTACCTCAAATGGAATTTTTAAACAATTGCATCAATCCAAGAATGGAATTGGATGCCTGGGAAATTACTAAGTTTTCTGTCACTGAATAGTCCAACAAAGGCTATCTTTCAGGGGCATTGTAAGGAAGGATCCCACATTGGTGGGGAAGTGAAAACATTTTCTTTTTCATATTTGTATTTCTAGTGTCTAGAAAAGTACTGGGTACATAACAAGCATGGGGTAAATATATATTGAAGGAATTAATTAATGGATAGATGCATTAAAGTGATCCCCAGTCTGAGTATTACATGAATATATGGGTGAACTAAACAGTTATTAGAATATAATTTATATGTATGCTATATCAAGCAAGCTATATATTTCTAGAGAAGATTTAAAGAAATCAATACTTAAACCTATTCATTTCACTTGCAATAACAGTTATTACTGATGCTATAAAACTTAATCTATTGGTAGTGTACCCTCTGATTAAGAGCCTGTTTACTCAGAACTCATGGAACTTGCAGCCCCTCTAATTTTACCCCCTTTCTCATCACTAAGTTGCTGACTGCTTGCCTTTTTTGCTCATTTCCCGCTACATCATTGTCATCTGGTTTAGGTGGTCTTTTTCTCACTCAGATGTGGCTTTTTCCTCTTCAAGGGTGAGGCTCATGCCAGAGCATAAGGCGAAAACATTTCCTCATTCTGATTTCTATGTGTCCTTTAAAAACTAAAACAAAAACCCAAATGAACTCAAAGCATGAAGGTTTTTCAGTCATTATAACTTCAGAGACAATATTCAGGGATGGTTGATCACACCATTACTGCATGTTTCTTGTCTGGCTTCATATTCCCAGCTGTTCTGTATACCAAATGTAGAATGGAGTATGGTTCGTCTTTCTCTGTGCTCTTTGCAGCATAACTGCTGTAAGGGGTATTTAATCTAGATTGAACAAAGTAAAGTAGAAAAAGCACTGGCCTGGAAATTCTGGCTGGAGTTAGGTAACTTGCCCTTCAGTTCAACTAGATGAACCTGATGTTTCATTCTCCCTTAAACACTCTGTGATTCTACTATACATCGTGTCTGCAATTTTAAACAATTTTAAAATGAACTTGGGCATAATACATTTTGAACTAGAAAATGATTTCATAATACCTTGAGTAATTTCTTTTTTTACCGTATATATTTAGTTTTTGAAAATCTAGTTCAAATTTCAATATTTGCAGTTGTACGTTGCAGCACTACAATATTATTTCTTTTTCTAAATTCCATCATGCTTCCTGTTTTGAGTCAACAGCTCTATTTTAGAAAACACTTTGCTAAATGTTTTCCATTTACTTTAACGTAAATGTGTCACCCTTTGAAAATTCTCTGGGTAAGACAGAAAAGTGACATTTGCTCCATTATAGTTATTCTGATTTTTTTACAACTGGATTCTGGGCTGGTAAGTATAAGGTGGGTAAAATCTGTATATGGTAAGGCTTACGGCCAAAGAAAGAGATAGCTGTGGGGATATTTTTTGCAAAGACACATTGGAAAATCCATCTTTCTGTCCTATTCTGAGATTACTCCAACAATGTTTTTGAAAATTAGTCATCTAAGTTTGATTGAACATTTTCAGTGTAAGTAAGTTTACTACGTTTTAAGGCTCCATTTTCATTTCAGAAAGCTCTAATTTTTAGAAAGCCTTCTCTTATGTTGAGCTGATATCTGCCTCTTTTGAACTTCTATGCTTTGTTTTTATTTATAAAATGTGTAGCTCTCTAGAATAAATTTAATCTCATTTCTGTATGCTAGTCTTTCAACAATTATAAGGCCTTTAGTGCCTCCTCTTTCTTCTTTCTGTTTCGAGACTAAATAGTTGCCAGCACCTTACTATGTTGGTCACCCTCTGGATGCACTTCAAATTGTCTATAATTTTTTCTTAATCTTTCATTGTGAAATAATAATAAATTCACAGGAAACTGCAAAGAAATGTACAGGGAGATCCCGTGCACCCTTCACCCATCCTGCCAATGTTGACATCTTACATAATTCTAGCGCAATGTCAAACCAAGGAAATTGATGGTGGTATAAACCATAGAGATTATTCAGATTCCCCCCGGTACACATGCATATATGCATGTGTGTGTCTAGCTCTATGCAATTTTATCACGTGTGTAGCATTGTGTAACCATCACCATGACTGAACTACTCAACTGCACCAATACTACAGGAATCCCTTATGCTCTCCATTTTAGCCTCATCCACCCTCTCCGTCCATCCCTAATTCCCGGGAGCCACTGATCTATTCTCCATCTCTATAATTATGTTGTTTCAAAATATTATACAAATGTCAATATCTTTTAAGAACTGACAAAAATCTTGACACTATGTAGGCAATTTCTGATTTATAAATATTTGATTTATATGACAGCAACCTTGCATGCACAGTGGGGAAGTCTGAATTGAGAACCCCTATTTTCTCAGGAGGCTATGTTGTTCTCGGCTTCAAAGTTCTGAGAAATAACTTTTTTAGACTCTTGCCAAAATCAGGGCTAACTCCCTTTTCTAGACTAAATCTTTGATTTTTAATACATAAAAACTGAAGCAAGCAAGCAAAAAACAATGAGGCAGAAATTTTAGTGTCCCAAAGACCAAGAGGTTTACCAATCTCTACTTGTGAAATCTTTTAAAATTTCATATGTCCAGCCATTTGGAATTTCCTATCCTGTTAAGAGGTGGATACAGCTCTATTTACCCATCATTACTGAGTGGTATCTGCTCCAACAGTGTTCAAGGTCTTTGACAACCTTTTCTGAGGCAGATAATATTTATGTGCTGATATCCAATTAGAACTCTATTGCTTCATTTAAGGAGGACTAACAACAATGAATGGCAAGCTGGAAAATTTAGGGGCAAATATTTCCCTTATAAACAGTATAATTATTGAATAGTGATGATTCTGCTAGCCAAAACAACCTTAACTTTCCCTTCAGCTTGACTTTAACTTCAGACAATTTTCTTCCTGACTACATAGGCTTTGATTTCCCTTTTCTTAGATAATTTACTTAAGTAAACTTGTAATTGTAAATTCTTTCTTTGTCCCTTTCATATTTACATCTTATACAACCCAGGAATGTCTTTTTCAAGGATCTGGGAGCTAATACTTTGAAATGTAATGATTGGAAGAGGTAGCATCCTTACCTGGCAGGCTCTATGGAAAGCCAGGAGCTTAATTCCAATAAGTGCCCATTAACATATACAGATGGCCTAATCACCTTGACCCAGCTCCCTGCTAGTGTTCTCTGGTACTTGTGCACTAGCTCATCCTAGTACTTAGAAATTCTTCAGCCTTTCGTTTCAGTAAGCTGAGTTCAGTCTGTCTCCCTCATTGCAGTAGTCTTGAATAAAGTCTTCTTTACTTGTTTAATTCCATCCAGTACAATTTTTCTTTGATGTTGCCATAAAGTAGATATTTCTTTCTGAGAACATTGCACACATCTTTGGGTGAGACTTACTTGAGTATAATAGTTAATAGCTGTAATCTATTATTTCTATCTTTTTTTCTCACACAGAAGAAAATTGTTAAATTATTATACTTACTTGAGTATAATAGTTAATAGCTACGATCTATTATTTCTATCTTTTTTTCTCACACAGAAGAAAATTATTAAATGTATCAGTGGGCTTTAGGCCCATAAAAGGGAATTTCACCAGGGGTCTCCCAGGATACAAAGTCGGGAGGAGAGTTGTAGACAACTGCTTTCTCATATGCAGATAAAGTTAGTACATTTATTGGTAGCAGAAGCTCTGGTACATTTCACCTCTGAGAGGCAGATATGTGCTCTTGGCATGCCTTGTGGGAACCAGAGTTGGTTTTCCTGTAGGTTTAAAATTTTGTCTAGTTTTGGTCTCAGCTTAAATCAAAATGTCTAGCACACTTGGGGATTAGTCCTGCCAGGGGCTGCTTATTCTGAGGACTGAAGGATGATTGAGAGAATGCATGCCAAGGAAGGAAGCAGCCCAATTTGATGAATTTGCCTTGTTCCCTTTGATACGGCCTTGTTCATTCTTCCAATCCCTTCTCACCAGGCCCATCACTCCCACTCTGGTCAAAGCCTCCATTGTTTCTATGTGGACTACAGAAATGGCCTCCTACCTGATCTCCATGCTTTCTCCTTGAGCGCTTGCAGTTTATTTTCCCGAATATCTACAATGATCTTTTAGAAACGTCCTTTCACTCTCAATGCTCTAATGACTTCTCAACATGTTCACAATAAAACCCACAGTAATCTCCAGGGCTTGCAGAGCCTTAGTGAGCAGGCCCGTCCTCGACCTCATTTCCTACACTCAGTCTCTTTCTTCTGGCTCTCGAACTGCCAGGTCTTCTTGCTTTTGCTTGAGACCACCGAGCCCAGTCCAGGTGAGGGCCTTTGCAACACTGTTCTCTCTGATTGGAATGCTTCTCCCCTAAGTATTCACCTTGCTCACACTCCCACTTTATTTAGAACTCTGCTCAAATGTCACCTCCTCAGTAAGAGCTTCTCTGAAAGTGTACCCCATCAGTCTCTCCCCTTTTCCTGCTTTCTATTTTTCTTTCATAGCACTTATTTATATCTGAGGTTATAACATGCCATTCTGTACATTGTCTCTTTTTTCCACTTGTTTGTAACCAGGATGCCAAGAACTTTGTCTTGTCACTGTATCTGAAGTATCTAGAAAGGGGCTTGGCGGTTAGTAGCATGCAATGCAAATGTGTTGAACAAATGAGTGAATTTAGACTTGCAGGCTGATGAGGGCTATGAAAACTTGAGTTATATGAATAGAGGCTCATTGTACAAATTAGTGCATTTGGGACCATACCTCTGGTACATCCTGGGTTAGAGAAGCAGATGTATGATATATAGAAGCACTAAGTCCATTGTAAAACATTTTATGGGAAGATGCCTTTTCCGTTCTAAATACTTGGTTTACATGTGGCTTTTTGGGACATAATAAGTTTAAGTTGGGCATAGCTTACCCTTCCATACATTTCAGTAGTTTATTTTCATAAAAAATTATTAAGATTTTGGTAGTATGTTTTGCTAAATGTTGTTGCTAAGATTATGCTATTTCTGGAGAAATGTTATCTTCCCTGGTAACCATGAGAACTCAATTGGTGATCAAGACAGGAGGTTCTTGACAGCAACATTATTCAGAGTCAAAGTTCAGGTAATTTGTTCATTTGGAATAGGATGGTAGCTACCATTTAAAAATGTGGAGAAGAGGGCAAAATTTCTCTGCCATGTTGGAGAAATAATTGACAAGAGGTGGGATCAATGCCAGTCCTAGGAAATGAACAATGTTCCATTTTCATCTGAAAAGTTCAGTAGGAACAGAAACAGAAAGCTCTACTGAAATCAGGTGAGGGCTACAGTGGTGGGTATGCCAGAGCCCAGGGTTTACCTAGGCACATTTTATACTAAAATATGGCATTATTTACAAATACTATCTTCATGAGAGTTTGTGTCTCCTCATGTAGTCTTGTCCTGGTCAACAGTAGTTTAGGTATTACAGAAAGGGTATGGAGAATAGAAGTAATATTTACTGAGCACTCACTGTTCCAGACACTGCTGCTATATGTGCATGGTTCCCATGAAATTTCCAGCAACCCTGCAAAGTGGGTACTTTTATCATCTCCATTTCATAGATGAGGTGGTTGAGGCTTAGAGTGCATACGTAGCACAGTAAGAATTCTGTGCTGGAATATTAATTCAGGGCTATATGACTCAAAAGTCAATCCTGCCTCCCATGGCATTCTGTGATTATAGCTGTATAGGGCTGGGGAATAAACGATCGATGGCATGGCCTCTGAGGGCAGCATTTCAGAAAATTGTCAATATTCTTGAATTTTTCTTGAAAGCTTTTTAAGTCATTATTAGGGATTTAGGATCAGAATGGAAGGGATTGCAAGACAAGAATGAACTACACATTAATTCTTAGGTCTTATAGTGCTTTTATAACATCTTTATGTCATCATTTGTCCCTCCGCAAGAGTGTACACACTAAAGGGAACCATTGAAATTACTGGTTCTTATGAATATCCATATACATGAATTTATAGTCAGTGACTAAAGCACAGTCTCTGCTCTGTTGGAGTTTTAAAATCACTTGTTTGAAAATTCTTATTTATTTTATTAGATAATAGATGTTGCAATGAATTCAACAAAGAAAAATGGGAGCAAAAAATGATTGAATGGCTGCTATATGTAAATACTGCAATAATAAAAAAGTTATTCTCAATCTACAAACCACAAGCTAATTCAGAATAACTGCTTCTGAAGACAGAGAAGTCTGTGGCTCTTTCAGGAAATGGCAATGAGGGAATTCTACATGGGTCATAGGCCATATGGGGAATATTTTCTCCTGCATTCTTGTTATTTCCATAAGAAAGCTGATTTGAAGCTTTTGGTCTAAGGCAGCAATCCCCAACCATTTTGGCACCAGGGACCAGTTTCATGGAAGACCATTTTTTCCACTGACTGGGGTCAGTCATGGGGGAGAATGGTTTGGGAATGCTTCAAGTACATTACATTTATTGTGCACTTTATTTCTATTATTATTACATTATAATACATAATGAAATAATTCTACAACTCACCATAATGCAGAATCAGTAGGAGCCCTGAGCTTGTTTTCCTGCAACTAGACAGTCCCATCTGGGAGTGATGGGAGACGGTGATACCTGAAGAGTGTTGCTTATGTCCGATTTACTTTGTAATACTGTTTTGGTTGCTGTCACTGCAGAAAACCCTGCTTCAAAAAGACAGGATGTTGGAAATGGAAGCAGGCTTTTCGGTGCTTTTGTGGCAATCTCAGGATATTCCACCTTGACTTTAATTCAGAGATTTGAAATTGTCTCAAACATACTTTTAAGGCCACTGTCATTTGCGATGTTAAGCAGTTGATCCTCCTCTAGCACTGACAAAGTTGATTCTCCTGGCTTATTCACAAATGGGTCGAGGATCCATTCCTTCCCGGTTTGGGGGTCTTTTGTGATTGGGAAGTAGTGCTCAAATTCTTTTGAAAGCTGAGATAGATGATCACGCACCAGCTGGGAGAAAAAAGGCCCTGGCTCAATCTCTTTCAAAATCTCTGCTAACGTTTGAAACCTGTCAAAAATCCCAATGTTCACGCATCACCCCCATAATTCCAGTTTGGCTTTGAATGCAGCCACTTTATCTGCTGACTTGAACACAGTTGTTGTTCTCCCTTGAAGTGACAGATTGAGTTCGTTGAGGAGTTTGAATACGTCACACAACTAAGCAAGTTTTGCAACCCATTCTGTGTCACTGAAATGTGCTGCCGGTGGTGATTGTTTTTCTAAAAGAAATCTCTGGAATAGCTCTCATAGCTCAAAAACTCTGGCCAGTGATCTACGCTTAGAAAGCCATCTCGCTTCTGTGTATAAGAAAAGAGCACTTCTGTGCTCTGCAGCCATCTCCTCGCAGAGCTACGCAAACAGATGTGAGTTAAGGGCACGTACTTCAATATGGTTGATGATTTTAATCACATCCTGCAAAACATTGTTTAGTTCAGGTGACATTTTTCATATAGCCAGCATTTCTCTAGGGATGACACATGCATAAACTCAGATTCAGAAGCAACCTCCTTGACCCTAGTAGTGAAACCGGAAAGCCATTCAGTCATGGCAGCCACTCTGTCCAAGCATATACCGACACAAAATGACCAGTTCAGTTTTCCTGACATGCAGTCATTCAAAGACTTGAATAGTTCTGCAGCTGTGGTGTTGGTCAGTAAGAAAAGCGAATGTAACATACTCTCATGCGCATCCTCCTGAAAACTATATTGCACAAAAACAAGCATTGTTGCCTTGTTGACAACACTGTTAGACTTGTCAACGTGGATTGGGTATCACGGTGACTCATTAATCCTCTTTAACAATTGTGCCTCAATATTCTCTGTTATTTTATCAGTTCGTCTAGTTATGGTGCTAGCCAAAAGAGGAAGACATGCCACCTTTTGAACCGCAGCCTCTCCTGAAAGTTCACTGCAAACATCCTTAGTAGCAGGCAGGATCAACTCTTCACCAATAGTAAAGGGCTTCTTAGCTTTAGCAACGCAGTTGGCCACTAAGAATGATGCTCTCAGTGCAGACACATTTGATGAAGTGTTGGCCTTCAATAATTGCTTCTGCTCTTTGTGTTCACGTTTTTTCCTTCTGAAAAATTCCAAAATCTTGTCTTTCAATGCAGAGTGCTTGGTCTCCATGTGGTGAAGCCATTTTGAAGGTTTCATGGCTTCATTGGATAGCCGGTTGTCACATACCATACAAAGTGGGCTTGGAGAATGTAAATCACCTGTTGCAATGAACCTGTAATTTAAGTAGAACTCTTGGTATTTTCTTCTAAATGCAGCTTTCATTTCATTGGCAGTCTTAGAGTCTTCTGCTCTCTCAGCATTGAATCTTTCCCCCTTTTCAAAGAAGCTCTCCAGTGACATTTGTTTTTCACTCCCCTTTCCTAAGGTTAGCTTGCGGGCTTACCAAAACTGTGACTGAGACAAGTGTGCAGTGTGGGAAAGAGGTGCAGATGGAAGTGGTAAATAAAATAATAGGCAGCCACATGTGGACTAAAATAAGTGTCTGATTCTGACTTAAAGTCTGCCACCAGATGCAGCTGTACAATTGAAATACATCAACTCATTTGCCGCTATAAAGCCTCCCACCAGATGCAGCTTAATTGTCACTTGCCATTCACTGATTGGGTTTTGAGATAGTCTGCAAGCAATTGATCTGTTATGGTCTCTGTGCAGTCAAACCTCTCTGCTAATGATAATCTGTATTTTCAGCCGCTCCCCGGCACTAGCATCATTGCCTTAGCACTACCTCAGATCATCAGGCATTAGATTCTCATAAGGAGCACGCAACCTAGATCCCTCACATGTGCAGTTTACGGTAGGGTTTGCACTCCTGTGAGAATCTAGTGCCCTCGCTGATCTGAGAGGAGGCGAAGCTCAGGTGGTGATGGGAGAGATGGAGAGCAGCTATAGATACAGATGAAGCTTAGCTCGCTGCTCTGTCTCTCACCTCTTGCTGTGCTGCCGGGTCCCTAACAGGCTACAGACCAGTACCATTCCACAGCCCAGTGATTGGGGACCGCAGGTCTGAGGTATGGAAACCTCAGACTTCGAACTCTTCCTGTTCCTAGAGTCTTGCATTAGTTGCGTTGTTCAAGTCATTTAAGTTTAAAAATAACCTGTTTAAACAGAGGTTTGCTTTTCTGCCTATTCAGACGACTTCACGTGGGGGTATGTATGCTTTGTTCACACTGAAACTTCCAGTACCTCACAGCAACAGCCTTACTCACTAATGCCCACATAAGGCTTTCCCGTGCATAAAGCTACCCAAGAGCGTTGTAGTAACGGCAAGTGGGAATGGGAATGTCCACAGGGTCAGAAATGCCCAGAACTGCACAGATGCTTAAATAAGTGTTTTTTGATTGATAAACTGTAACAAATCTCTGTGTTCCTTTTGTAGGTCTATCCAGTTTATGCCAGTTTATGTTCAGGAGAACTGTCATGTAACAAATACGCAAATATATGGTTGCTACTAAATGAAAATTATTTCTACATACATTTTGATAAGGGTTGTAGATTTTAAAAGTGTTTAGATTTAATTTTTTATTTATAATTATCATATATTTCCAAATTATTACAGGAGAAAATGCCCATGGATTCTGATTTGCAAATGATTTTATACAACCACATAACAAATATATTATTTACCAGGAGCCCTACAAATAGAACAGTGACAAGTAGGTAAGGTTGCCCAAAAGTGCTGAGGTCTGTCTGAATTTTAGGTCTTCAGTGTATGCGGATGATGTAGGTAGGTTGGCCAAAGAAGTCTGCACTGACCTGTGTGCATACACACCTCTCAGCTGGCCTGGCTAAATGAGAAAATAGGCAAAGTTTATAGTATTTCTATTTTGCTGCACAATCCATCCTTACTGCTTTTTTCCCTTATCAAAACTTACTTTTATGATACTATGAAAACTGAAAATTTATGTGATCATCCCAGGAGTCTTAGTGATGAAAGTACTATGCAATGAAGAAGGAGCCCTCATGGTGGGAGTTTGTGCTTTCAATGGGACAGAGAGGTCTTCTTTTCTTTTCTTCAACATGCTTTCCTGTCATTCCTAAAATCAACTCAATCATTCTGTGATCTGTAAGACATTCACGTGTCAAAAAATCATCAAAATATTTTCTTCATTAATTTTTTAAAGAAGCTATAATTACCAGCCTTTACTAACAAAGATTAACAAGCATTCCCCACTTGTCTGGTTGATTGTCTTGCATTTTGTGGTTTCGCTCCTATGGATTAGCTCCTATACAATTTGGATTTATAGCATAAAGAAGGAGACATGAAACCAAGCAAGGTTGATTGCTTATTCATTAGGCTTGCTTTAAATTCATATATATATATATATTTAACTACTATTAAATATGCTCATCAAATATTTAATATGTATTTTGAGGTGGGAAATGCTCTATGATTTTCATGCTATGGATACTTATGAAAAGAAATCTAATACCTATCAAAATGGTGAAATATATAATAGGCAATATGAATTTATTCCATAAACCTAATTCTAGAGAAAAATATCCTTTGGCAAGCAGTCAAACAATTTTAATGTAAAATTTAATGCAACAGGGGTGACATATTTTAGAACAAATTAATTAGATTAGTGAAGTGAAACGGCCTGAGTCAGAAAAAAATAAAGTAAACTTCATAATATGAGGCTCTTTGTAGTAATTCTTAGCCTAGCAATTCTGTTATTTTGCAATTTGAATTCTATTTAGATCATTAAAAATCACATAAAACCAATTCTTGTTACTTTTTGTTGATTACATAAAAATACAACAATAAGTTCTATTTATCTGGAAAGTGAACAGAGCAACGCTTTCTATAATAAAAAATTTTGCTTTGTAAAATACCTGTAGTCATTTCTTCCATTTTTCTTGTTTGTGTTTGTAATGTGGGCCTTCTGAGAAAATTTCACTTATTTTGTGTTATTTCATTTTCTTCTTACTTTGTTAGTTCATCCGTTCCTCAACTTACTCTGTTTTTTTTTAAATTGTTTTTTATTTCAGCATATTACGGGGATACAAATGTTCAGGTTACATATATTGCCTTTGCGCCACCTGAGTCAAAGCTTCAAGCATGTCCATCCCCCAGACAGCGCGCACGGCACCCATTATGTGTGAAACTATACCCATCTCTTCCTCTTCCCTCTCATCTGCCCGACACCTGATGAATGTTACTACTGTATGTGCACTTAAGTGTTGGTCAGTTAAGTCAGTTAATATCAATTTGATGGTCAGTACATAGGGTGCTTGTTTTTCTATTCTTGTGATACTTCACTTAGTAGAATGGGTCTATCCAGGATAATACAAGAGGTGCCATATTACCATTGTTTTTTGTGGCTTAGTAGAACTCCATGGTATACATATACCACATTTTATTAATCCACTCATATATTGATGGGCACTTGGGTTATTTCCAAATCTTAGCAATTGTGAAATGTGCTGCTATAAACATTTGAGTGCAGATGTCTTTTTTATAGAATGTCTTTTGTTCTTTTGGATAGACACCAAGTAGTGGGACTGCTGGATCAAATGGTAGCTCTACTTGTAGCTCTTTGAGATATCTCCATATTACTTTCCACAGAGGTTGTAGTAGTTTGCAGTCCCATGAGCAGTGTATGAGTGTTCCTATCTCTCCACATCCACACCAACATTTATTGTTTTGGGACTTTTTGATAAAAGCCATTCTCACTGAAGTTCAGTGATATCTCATTGCGGTTTTGATTTGCATTTCCCTGATGATTAGAGATGTTGAGCAATTTTCAGGTTTGTTGGCAATTAGTCTATCTTCTTTTGGAAAGTTTTTGTTCATGTCCTTTGCCCACTTTTTGATGGGGTTGTTTGATTTTTTTCTTGCTGATTTTTATGAGTTCTATATAGATTCTAGTTATCAGCTGTTTATCGAATATGTAACATGTGAATATTTTCTGCAGGTTGTGTGTTTGCTCTCTCATGATAGTTACTTTAGCTGTGCAGAAGCTTTTTAATTTGATCAGGTCCTATTTATTTATTTTCATTGTTGCTGTGATTGCCTTTGGGGTCTTCTTTATGAATTCTTTTCCTAGACCATTGTTTATGAGAGTTTTTCCAACATTTTCTTCTAGAATTCTTATAGT
This sequence comes from Avahi laniger, assembly GCA_963575035.1. Lineage (NCBI taxonomy): Eukaryota > Metazoa > Chordata > Mammalia > Primates > Indriidae > Avahi > Avahi laniger. The sequence goes on along the minus strand of CAUYSK010049919.1, from coordinate 20,205 downwards.
TTCACGCCTTAGGTTTAAGTCTGTTATCCACCATGAGTTGATTTTTCTGAGAGGTGAAAGGTGAGGATCCTGTTTCAGTCTTCTACATGTGGCTATCCAAATTTTAAAACACCATTTATTGAATAAAGAATCTTTTCCCCAGTGTATGTTTTTGTCTGCTTTGTCAAAGATTAGATGGCTATATGAGGATGGTTTTCCTCAACTTACTCTGTAAATAATCTGTCGTCATTTACAATGAAAATTAGAAAGAAAAAGTTGGTACATGTGAATATAAATAACCATGACCAGAACAAATAGAAACATAGGTGACAAAACTGGACCTTGTTAAAAATGAGACTGAAGATACAGGCCATGGAGTCTTACATAATTTTTGTGGTTAAATTTTCAAATTTGACTCTGTCTTCCTAGCAGTGAAAGCAAAATGATGCTATGCAATTATCTTAATTATGAAAGAGAACCCTATTAATTGTATGTGTTAGAATATTTTATTAATAGAGGATTTTGACCAGAGATATTACATGATTTAACTTCTTTTTTTCTTTTTTTCCTGAACATTTTTAAATGTATGTGAGTAACAAATATAGCATAAATAACATATTGTACTCATCGCTGAACCTATTATGGCAAGGAAACTGGATTACCTTGGACCAATCACAGTCATCTTTGAAACTATTAGTGTGATCAATTTCCCTTAAAGTTCACCGAGTATGTAGCCTAGGAGTAGATAACTGAATAGATATTAAATTAAGAAAGGGAAAACAAATGCGACCAGCAACACCCTCTATACAGATTAAAAAGGGAAAGTAACTCTTTTAATTTAATTGAACATTCTGGATTTTACATAATAGATAGGGGTTGGATGTTTCCAATTTAAAATATGCATGTTTGCCGAAGTCTTTTCCTACTTTTTATTGTATTCTCAGTACTAATATTTGTCCAGATAGAGGTAAAATCATTGAGTATCAACCAAAATAAATTGATTTGGAAAGCTTTTCTCGGTATGAAAGGAATCACTTTTTTTGCGGAGGAGGGAATAATGAACAAGAGGGTAATCACTTTAGTACTAGGGCTAAAAGTTTTGAATTTAAAAGTTGCCCCCAAAGTTAAAGGTACTGTTACTTTGGTGGTTAAGATCTTAGATAATGATGTATTTGACCTTTTTGAGCGTGCACACACACACACACACACACACACACACACACTTGCCGGTAATATGAACTGCGACCTTCAGGAGACTTATTTTTAAGTGTTATTTTTCTCTCCAGAGAATTTATGGGATTTTAAATAGTGTGAAGTTTAGTGCCTCGAAATGGTGGGCAAGTTCAACAACAAAAAATGTTTTAAAATAGAAATGAAATTTAAGGATGGATTAATGCTAAAAATTACTTATTTCTTTGAATTTGATGATACTACCTTATCCTTCTACCTCCCAGTCTTTGAGAATGGTATCTCCATTTAGACAACAGCTCCTAATTTTCTGGCTCTGCTTTGCGTCAAGATGATTCTTTTCTTTATAAATAGTGATCTTGGCAGGTAAATCAATTCCCGTAAGTACAGTTTCCTGAAATGAAGACAAGTTCAGTGTCCTCTCTGGGGTCAGCACCAGCCAGTATTTTATTATCTCTTCCAAATCATGACACTCAATGAATTGTGGAACTGATAAAAGATTAATTTACTTTAAGGTCCAAGAGAGAAAACATAACAGAAAATGAGAAGTTTCATCATAAATGCATCAATGAAGTTGCCCAGGGAGGCTTGGTGATGGCGAAACTATCTCACAGCCACAGAAATTGCATCTCACCTTATTCATGACTGACACTCTAATGGAATCAGACTGCCTCAGCATACTGTCTGCACCAAATTCATTTTCTCTTTCAGGTGCAAAGCAGTGTTTCTGGTTTGACCCATTGTCCCAAACTAGGCAGAGAGTTTCTTTGGCATTGGCCCAAAGGACAATAGAGAAGCGATCTAGCTAAAATTACATATTGATTTCCCCTTCAACCAGCCTCCTTTCCAGTTAAATTATCCTGCTTCTTCCTAAAGGGATGACTATGAGTTTTCTAAAACCTGCTCACCCAGCTTCTTAGGTGGTCATTTTTCCTCTAAGTCTTCTGACTGAAATTCTAAAATATTTAAATAACTGTTATTGTTACAAAAAGAATAGCAATTTTAAAGTGCTATAGACACAGAGACATTCAGTAAAAATGAATGTCTAGAAGTAGGTCAAATTAAGTGTTTGTGGATATAAAACTTTAGAAAAAATTTCACTGCTATGGAAAGCTTGAATATTCTTCCTTTTTATTCTTGTCACCTAGTATGGTTTCCCTGTAATAAACTTACTATACTACTGAAAAATTCTCCTTCTCTACTAATTTTTAGCAATTGTTATGTTTCTGAAGTAGGAAGCAATGTTTATGCTTGTTTTCTTTGCTTTCCTTTTCTTGTTTTAAACTTCACATACATAGACTCAAGTTAACAGTATTCCTTAGTTTATGGCGCATTTTCATTAGTCCATGAAAGGCCCTTGCCTGACGGATACAATAAGAATTTGATGACTAGTGTTCATCAATTGAATAAGTCTTACCACTTCAGAAACTTCTTCAAAGTAGAATGTGGAAAAGAGGATTAAAAATTAATCAGAACTATTTCCTTTACCACATACATTCCAGGTTGACAGTTTCCTAGTGGGCCATAATTGGAGTCTGACATGAGAACTATTGTATATTCTTTATATGTTATCATATGTCAATACGAATGTTAGAGGGCATATCATGGAATGTGATTCAACTTTTGCAGTTCTATGGTAAGTTCACTGGCTACTTTAAGCATTTTTATAGATAGGCTCCTAATCTGGTGAACCTGCTGTAGCTGAGATCAGATGTTTGAAGTACATACAATCAGGAAAGTCACACCTTTGGAGAATTCTGTCTTGACAAGGCTCAATTCTGTCTGGATTCTATAAGTTGCACAGATATTTACTAAATTTACTTATTTGGTAGTGTGCTCGATGATGGTGATGAAAATGTTTCTATTGTAAATAGGGTCGATCATTCATATTTAAGAAAAAATATACTCATATGATCATGTTATTTACTTTTCTAGCATAAAATTTTCTATTAATAGAACAGTGCTTTTCATACATTTTTGACTATGATAATAATAAACGCATTTTCTCTATTGACCCATCGCTTGTGTGTGTGCGTGTGTGTGTGTAGCTAAAACAAAAGTTTCAGAAATAACACTTTCCATTGCTGTGTATAAAACTCTCTGACATTTGTTGTTTGTTCTATTCTATTGCATTTAAAAATTGACCCTGTTAATTGACTTCATTAATAAGTCCCAAGTACCATTGAAAAAAAAGCTGTTCTAGGAAGTGGGCCATACAGAATAATAAAATATACAGGAGCACTTGGTATTTTCAAGAACAAAGGGGAGAAGTGAAAAAGAGCAGCAAGAACTGCAAAGCAGAAAGTAATTTCGCTAGTGTGGACATTCCAAAAATCACATTTATCTTTCCACTAAATCATAAGGTTTAAGCTGTTCCTTCCAAAATATCTCAGCTATAATAGACATGTGGCTGAAATATTTTGGAAGGAGCAACTTAAACCTCATGCATGAAGGGTTGTACAGATTCTTATATAATAGTTTGTTCATACACTTATTCTGGTAGAGAAAGGACTTATTATTTTAGCAATCCATAGAAGAACCGATAAAATTTACTTAAAATTGTATATTTCTAATTTATATAGGAATTAATATAAAATTTCTTTTATGCTGTATCATTTTAAAGTAATATTATATAAATATAAAATCATTAATACCCACACATATAAAGATATACATATAATATTAATTTTAATTGCACATGCACATACTTATAGTCCATTTATTAGGTGTCAAGCAATTTTCATTTCCCTTGTGATCTGGGTTCCAGTTACCTGATCTTCTTTCTATTTGTCTAATGGGCAAACCCAAGGGCTTGAGGCATATTGTTTGTTCTGCTCAAGATGCTTCCCTCCATACCGTTCTCTTGCCTCTCTCTATATAGTAATTTTTATCTCCTTTAAAGCTCATCACAATTGTGATGTTTTCAAGTCTGTCTCAATTCTCCCCAGACTAAATCATGCCCACTTTTATTATGTTCTTATAACATATTTTTTCCTTTTAGTCTTCGGAGCACCATGTTAATTTTGGCTCACCAATTTTTCTCCAGTGCCCTATGCAGTGCCTGATACATAATAGGTGCTTAAAGTATTTGTTGAATGACTAAATGCATCTTGATAAATAACATGTCAGTTACTTTATTTAAAAAATTTTGGGGGAGGACAGGGTCTCACTTTGTTGCTCAGGCATGAGGGCAGTGGCATGATCGTAGCTCACAGCAACCTAAAACTCCTCGGCTCAAGAAGCCCTCCTGCCTCAGCCTCCTGAGTAGCTGGGACTACAGGCACACACCACCAGGCCTGACTAATTTTTCTATTTTTTGTAGATACAAGGTCTTGCTATGTTGCTCAGGCTGGTCTCAAACTCTTGACCTCAAGCAACCCTCCTGCCTCATCAGCCTTCCAAAATGCTGGAATTACAGGCGTGAGCCACCACACTAGGCCCAAATTGCTTTACTAAAAAAGTGTGTGAGTCAACATTCACAACTTACAGAGTATTTTCCAAATCTCCTCATAAGTGTCTGCCCGGGTCCTAGCTGTCATTATACAGGAACACATATATTCCTTTAAATATATTCATATCTTCATCCATCATATTTGGTACTAACTTGCATGTGGTAAGTGCTAAATAAATGTTTGTTGAATTGATTCTTTTAGGCAAAGCCAACATATATATATATATATATATATATGCCAATAAATTATTTAGAGTCATGTAATGGGACCCAGGGAGAGTCTACGAGATTTCTAGCATAACATTAGAGCAAATTTACATAGTCATTATGGCTGTGTTTATTGATTTTCATCTTTGGGAATCAATCTAATGAGAAGCAGAGAAAATATGTTGGGGTGTTAATGTGCTTATGTCGCAAAGAGTGTTGAAGAGCTCCTCTGCAAAGTCGATATAATGTGAAATATGTGTTTAGTATGTTATTCATAGTGAACGGTTAACCAATACAAAAGCTGAAAATAGCAATATAAACATCCAACACTTAGAAGAGGAGAAGGAGAGGAGGAACACTGCTCACATTTTATAGCAATGGCAGTCAGTAGGTGTTATCTAAAGTTAATCAGTCAGGATAATAAAAGAAATAAACTTATTATTTAAACTTATGGAGCTAGCCAGCAAACCCCACAGACGCAGAAACAGTTAAGAGCTATTATCCTTGGAGAGTGTACTGCGGGAGGGGAGGAGGGACTGGATGAGCGACTGCTGCTTTTCATCACAGAGCTTTGGTAGGAACAAGGAAAAATCCAGGGGAAAAAGTTATGCAGAATTCTACTTTATGATTCAACTTCCTTAAGCCTATTTTTGAGGTCCATGCATTTTCCTTGCCTCTGGCTGTTCTTCAGTATCTTACTATGAACTCAGTATGATTTTTTTTTTTTTTTTACAGAAAGTCTTGAATTACCATGATAGAAAATAGTGGAACCTCTACACTATTACACTGTTATGGGTGGAAATCTGGATCGCTAGAAAACTGGCTTCTACATACTATCCGGGAATTTAGAATTTCTATATAAACAGAAAAGCTTAACATTTTCCAAACTTTCTTATAAGCAGCAGCAATTTTAGTAAACCTTTTTAGTAGTTCATTATAGTTCCTTCCAAGGAAATAGCATATATTCTTCATTGTTGCTGCTCTATTAGACAGAGAAACATAGATTTTAAAATGGTTACATTAATGAATAGATATTTATAAGATTGCTACTTATTTATTGAAAGTAAGGATTCTGGAGGCTCAGTGGTCTACGTTAAGTGGACGGCGGTTTGTTTTCAGTTCTCAGAAGCTTCAGAGGAAAACAGCTAATGGTGTTTATTTTTTTAAATTAATAGACTTTATTTTTTAGAGCAGTGTTAGGTTCACAGCAAAGCTAAGCAGAAGGTACAGAGATTTTCCATGTACTTCCTGCCCCCACACCTGTCCAGCCTTCTCCATTGTCAACACCCACCCTCCCCCCCTCCACTAGAGTGGTGCATTTGTTGCAATAGACCAACCTACACAGGCACACTGTAATCATCCAAAGTCCATAATTTAAATTAGAGCTCTCTCTTGGTGCTGTACAAATCCCATGGGATTTGTGGAGAGGGAAGTGTAGCCTTAGAATGTCTAACTCATCTTATTGTCTCTAGCACCTGGCAGGGCTCTTGTTGTATAGTAATAGTATAGTTTTTAGTGGTGCTACAAAAAATTACCACAAATTTAGTGGCTTACAATAACCCAAATTTACTATCTTATAATTCTTCAGGTTAGAAGTCTGACACTCTTCTCACTGGACTAAGATCAAGATGTTAGTAGGCTGCATTTCTTTCTGGAGGTTCTAGTACAGAACCTGTTTCCTTGCTTTTTCCAGCTTCTAGCTGCTATCCACATTCCTTGGCTCATGGCCTTCTCCTTCATTTACAAAGCCTGAAGCATTGAATTTCTACAGCTATTCTTCTGTAGGCACATTTCCCTCTGAGGATGACTCTCTTGCCTCCCTTTTGCACTTAAAGAACTTTTTGATTACATTGAGTCCAACCTGGTTAATCCAGGATAATCTCCCAATTTTGAGGGCAAGTTGATTAGCAACTGTAATTCTATCTGCAAACTTTATTTCTCTTTGCCATGAAAGGTAACACATTTACAGGTTCTAGGAATTAAGAAGTGGACATCTTTGAGAGGCCATTATTCTACCTACTACAGTGATGGTAGATAAGAGTTCTGTTAATAATTAATGATTATAAACAGCTAACACAATGTGTTTCATTTTCTCCTCCAACAAACTCTATGAAGTAAGGAAACTGGGGTTTGGAAACTTGGACAAACTTGCACAAAATCCCAAAGTCAGGATGTTGCCCCCGTCTGAGTGACATAATAGCTCAGGTTTATAAACATTGTGCTGTACCCTCTGCTGATGAGTGAATAAGCAAAATGTACAGCAAGGCCGATTCTGTGACAGGGTTCCACGGTTTGCCTGCAGGCTAGTGCTAACTCAGGTAAATCGATTGTAGAGTTTCAATACAGGCCGGTCACTTTTTAAATGTATTATTGTAAAGTGAAATCAGAAGCTTACTTTGTTTTATGACTGAGAATTTTTTTCTCATTATTTGCAGTCTGTAAAGACCCAAATTTGTATAGAACCTGGTGACCAGAATTATTGGCATTTTCATCTGTGCTTAGTCACACTAAATAGACTTGGTGGATACATTTTATTTAATAATCTTTTTTCCTTGCATTTCTCTTTTTTAAGCATTGTTATTCCTATGAACTAGAAGAAACCGACTGAGATATTTTCACCATTGGCTATGTTTGAATTTTTTTTTTTTTTACTATAAAAAATCATACTAACCAAGAATGGTGTGAGGGTTTCTGAATATGTTTTCACTCACCTTATTCTCATTTAATTTAGTATTCACATAATGCAAACCGTCAAGCTCAACGTAGGTTGGAGATATTTAAGGCTGTGAAAATCTGTGCCAGTTTATTATTATAATTGAATACTAAAGTACGATACTGGAGAAGTTCATATTTTCTAAAATCTTTTTCATGATAGTTTTTATATTTTAAGCTACTAACATGAACATAAAAAACCATTTATTTTTTTGAATATTCAAGAAGAAACCATATTTTATGTTAATTTGAAAGGATAATGAAATTGTTCATTAAAATTAGAATTTAGCAATATAGGGAAGTAAGCTTAAAAGAAAAAAACTTAATAGGAAATTGTCACGTTGCACATCTGGTCATTAGCAACAAAACTTTTCATGGCGTTGGGTTCTGATGCTTTATTGATATCGAAAATCATTTTATTGAATAGTTGTAATTGTCTTTTGTGAAAGGATATAACCCCTATTTGTGGTTTTAAGTGATGTTTTGTTTGGTTATGTTGAAATCATTCTTCTGGATACTGGTTTCATTTAGGCCCCAAATCCTCTTTTCTCATAAAACGTTTAGAATATTCTATGATTGTTATAATAAATTCTATAAAGGATGAATGAATCAGAAAGATCTTATAATTAGACTAATTTCATGTAATTATCGTCTTTCTTCAACATGAAATTCTGTGAATAAATGGTTAAGATTCATTAGTGTGGTTTTAGAGGCTCATTTGTTATACAGAAGATCTTTCTTCTTTTAGAAGAGAAAGCACTGAGTGTAATTAAGTTAGATTTGCATTCTTCATGATTCTAGGAAATCTGGAAATGTATTTTGAACTTCAATATTTATAGTATGTATACACAAGAAAATTGTAGGGTTCAGTTTGATTCCCATGATTTTGAATATGCTGATGCATAACAAATGTGGGATAAGAAGGAATAGAAAAAGAAGACAAATAGAAGTTTTATTAGTGAGTGTTTTTTAACTGCAAGAATTCTCAGTGAAGTTACCATACAGTGGCAGTGTTTACCAACATTCTTTCTATTAAGAATCCTTTTCCTCTCCCATATGGCTAGAATTATCAGGTGGTATTAACACAATAGTCTCATGGTATACTCAACAATCAATTTTTGAAATACTATTATTATTAGTGTGTTTAAACTAGCACTATACAGATCCTCATGGGCCAGATTGTACCTTATTCGTCTTTTTACCTCTCAGTGCTTATCCTAGTGTCTGGCACATTGGGAGCACTCAATAAATATTTATTGGCTGAAAGAATGAGTGAATTAAATCATACATTTTTTTCTCTTCTAGGAAAACATAAAATGTTTTATTTAATCTTGCTAAACTCTGTTACCTCATATATAAATTTGGAACCTGAATTAGATTGTCTTTAAGGCCCTTCCCAATGTCAACATTTTGTATCTCTGTGATTCTTTTTTCATTTGGTTGTGGTAGATAATGGAGCCTTTCTCCTTCCTCCTTCAGTTGTTACCTCTGCCGAGATGACAGAGAAGATGGAGACTCCTGGGTAATAGGTCTCTCTAGCCTGGCAGGTTCTTTGCTGATCCTAGTGGTTGATGACAGCAGTGGGAGGTGGATTTTGATGCGTGAAAAAGGCATCTAGCATCTTCCATTCTTCTGATTCCGTGGCGATTGGATTGTTCAATGGAACATTTTCAGCCCTTTCTCTTTTCCTGCTGAGTCTTCTAGAGATGGTAGAATGTTGAATGGCTCTTTCAATAAGCAGCTTTGTCAGGGAATTTATTCTGAGCTACCTAGAGCTGCTTTAGAATTAGATGGTCTTTCTGTTGCTGTGCCCTGAGGCTTCAAGTTCATTGGCTTTTCTGTAGGATTGTCACAGTTTCCAGTTTGCCTGCAACAGTTCCAGTTAATACCTGCTGCTTAATATAATTGTTAATGGTGCCTTTTTCACTCTCAAAAGTGACCTGGTTTGGACAATAAATTATAGGGTTACCTACTAAATTGGCTGTTTTACCCTTAAAGTGTTCTCCCCCTTGTATTGAGGTGTACTCATTCCTGGCAGTGCTGAGTCTTAGGTATTGGCAACTGTCCTACATTCTTCCTCCTATGCCTCTTCTGAGGCATTCTGCATAGAGAAAAAATGAGTGTATTTACTTTTCCAAGTTTCTTGGAAAAAAAAAGAAGAATCAATTGAATATTTCCAGATTGAAAAATGTGACCTTTTTCCTTGAAGAGCTACTATAATAGAACAAAATAATCATAATGTTGTAAATCAATTTTTATTTATTAAGTTTTTAAAAGTTCTACTAGGTTCTAAATGGGAAAGGATATCAGTGTAATGTAAGTGAGGGAATTACACAATCTTCAGATCCTTTTTATCTTCTCGGAACCCTCTTCGTCATGCATTTCCAAGTGTGCGTCCTTCATGCTTGTGGCCTCTATAGCCCTGCAATTCAGGGCCATCATGCACAGCATGCTACAGGGATATAGAGATAAGGAAGAGACTCCAGTCTGTTATGGGAATTATATCAAGTGCACATGTAATGCATTTAAAAAGAAAAGAGAACAAGAAACATATGAGAAGAAGGGAACAAGTCCAGTTCTGTGGTCTTTCCAAGGAATCTGGAATTGCAGCCTTCCCAAGGTGTTGAAGGGTGGGTAGGATTTCTGCAGGTAGACGTGTGGGGGAAAATATGGGGGAAGGGCATGATATGCTGTCTTGAAATGGGCCTGCCCAATTTAAAAGAAAGAAAGGTGACTGGGTCAATAAGAGATTCAGGTGGTGAAGCAGTTTGAACAAACTTTCAGGTATTCAGCTTTCCATGACACGTGCCTTTATTGGATTTTGAATATTATTTCAAAACCTTTATATCTGTACAGAAGTTTTACCTTTAAGACAGGCAAGGATAGAATTGAAAATAAAAACCATTGTAATGGTTCTCCAAGTTGCTTTATTGCTGTTTCTTCTCTTTCACCCCTTTGGTGGTATGTGGAACATGAAGGAGTAAGAAGGCAGAGAAAGTAGAGGATATGATTTGGTTGCTGCTGACTTGCTTGTGCTGACTGTGTGTCCACACAAAAACTAAAGGCTTTGTTTTGACATGTGTGAGAGGTGTCAGCTTTGGGTACACAACTTTGGGCTCCATTTTGGACGATGAGCATTCTGCAGGGACATTCCTTATAGCCTGTGGTAGGGGTGGGGAGGGTGAAACAAGATATCCCTGGGGCTGCCTATTTTCAGAGGAGCTTGTTGGAAGCTTTTGTCCAGTCCATGAGTGTAGCCTGGAGACATCAATGCCAGAAGCTTGAACCATTCATCTCAGGAGACCTGTCCTTCACCCAAGGTGAATATCCTGTTCTCTCTGTTTCCCTTCCCATTGCCTTTTCTGGACTAGTAGAACTGCAGGTTCTATAGATAATTTTCCTCTGGGCACTCTCTCAGGACATAATTTACTTTTTGACTTCAGAGTATTTTTAGCTTATGTCCTCTCTGCCCATCTTAAATGGTTTCACAGACATGAATTTATGTTCATATACATACTTGCCTAGTAAAAATCATCCACTTATTCACTCCGTAAATGTGTGTGGAGCTTCTACTTATATGTCCATCACTGTTGTAGGTGCTGGAATGCAGCAGCAGACAGGAAAGATTGCCCTCATGGAGTGGAGATTCATGGGAATAGACAATTCATGGGGAAGGAAGTTGAGAATCAGGGAATAGACAATAATCATAATACATAAGTTATATAGTACATTAGAAGAAGATAAATGCTATAGTAAAAAGAAAAATTAGATCATGGTAAGGGGGACTGGGAGTGGAGAGGAAAGGGAACAATTGCAGTAATAAATGAATTAGGAGAGTCCTCAATTGCAGAGTGGGAGGATTGGCCGAGCAGTCTTCTCAGAGAAGAGCATTCAGCAGAGAGAAGAGCAAAAGCAAAGCAGCAAAGTGAGAGCATGCCTGGTGTGCTCAAAGGACAATACAGAGGCCAGCAGGGTGGAGTGAAGTCACTGGTGGGAGAGCAATAGTGAAGAAGATCAGAGAGGTGGGGCATTATTCAAGGCCTTGTGGTCCTTTGCAGGGATTTTGGCTGTTCTCTGTGAAATGGGAGGCCATTTCAGGGTTTGTGTCACAAGAGTGACATGATCTAAGTATGCTTAAAAAAATCATTGTGACTTTGTGTTGAGGACAGACCCTGAGAGAAAGGTGGGTAAGGACAGAGCAGGAAGACCATCAGAAGACTCTTGTCGTGCTCCTGGTAGGAGATGATGGTGGCTTGGATTAAGGTGGTAGCAGAGTACTAAGATTCTGTGGATATGCTTTGAAGCTAAAAACCAACAAGATTTTCTGATGGATTGGATGTAGGGTATGAGAGACAGAGAGGAGTCAAGGATGACTCTTAGGTTTTTGGCTTAAATATTTGGAGTATTGGAGTTCTCAAGGCAGTTAAGTACTTTATGATCATTAAATCTATTAATTTATAACATGCAAATGTTTTCATAAATGTTTTCTCCACAATGCTTCTGATTGGTCAGAATACAAAGGGTGTGCCATAAGTGAGATCAGGTCTCTGGTTTTGTCCTTATGGCCCTTTTCTACCAAATCCCCTTAGACAATGTGCACTTCAAATAGAGATCATGAATTATTTCTCTTTATGTTTTTACTACCTACCACAGTGGCTGTCATACATCTTATTTCATCTAATCTGTTGTTATTGATTTTAAGATGAAACACTGTTTTAGGTACTACTAACAAATTCTACCACTTAATTGATTTATTATTACTTTAAAAAATGTAAAATGTGAAATAAATGTATTATTATTAACAATTTAATAAATGCATTTGTATTTGATATTTATTAAAATAGTTATTTTGGACTAATTAGACATAGATATTTATCTTTTAGTGTTATTGTCTTTAGGGACATTTCTTGGCATGTGAAAGGCAATACTTTTTGCATACATTAGTAAAAAAAATGTAATGCAACTTCATCTATTTGTAGGTGTCATCATTTCTTAGATGTCAGAAAGCACTTGGTGTTACTCTGCAAGAAAGTATAAAATAGCAATCATTCTCCCAACCATGAATATATGCTTCATTAATATTAAATGTATGCCCTATTGCACAGATTCCTTTTCTGCATATATAAGAACATTTCACTTCAATGAAGCATCATAGTTTAATCTTTCTGACGATATTTTAAACAATTAAATGCTCCAAATATAGTTTTAACAATGCACATAACTCAGTTGAAGAGATGAAAATATAAAGAACTCTGACTGAGTTCTCTGTAGACTTTGAAAACTATATAACAACTGCCCCTTGGCCAACAGTGATTGTAGGATATCGTTCGTTGTAAGAAACATTATGATATCAGTTTTTAAAATGTGAAAAATGTTCGTCTTAGAATCAATGAAATATGTTAGATATTCAACAAAGGTTTAACCGCTGGAAGTGTGACTCCCCATCCCCTGCCACCCACACACATACCTAGGTTCTAGGCTGCACTGAGTTTTAATCAGTACTTACAAAGCAAGTCCTGATACAGCTTTTGATGCAATATTTCTATTTTTATATTTTTCTTTCCAGCATCCCTTCCTATAGGGAACTACCTCTCCCACCTATGCCCTTTGGTTGGATGGGCTTGAGTTCAGCCCCTATTCTTCCCAAAGCAGGGCCAGGGGAGGACATGCAGTGCAGGCAGGGCCAGGCTGCTTTATCAGGTGACAATGATCAGTTCAGGTTCAGGGATGGTCACATGATCCAAGCCAGGCCAGACCCTGACTTTTGTCAGGGCAACCAGGAGACAACCTTTCTTTTTCTTTGGGGTTACAATTTTTTTAGGATCTTGAAAGTCTGTGACTTATGCTGGCCACCTTGCTGCTATGGGGACAGTCTAGAAAAGCAGAATTGAGATAGAAAGAACATTCTTTGGCTACCTCTGATCCCCTTGTTCTAGCCATAACTGAAGCTAGATTTTTCCCTGTTATATAGCTAACATTTTTTATCCTAAACTAGGCTGAGTTCAGATTATTTGGTTTAAAACTGGAAATGGCCTTACTAATACAGCTACAGAAGCAGTTTTCTACCTGCCACTCCCCATTCTCTTCCCAGTAAATATCCCTCATGGAGTATGGGCCGACACCCAGTTACCATCATCACTCTGTATTGCTTCAAGAACCAGAAGTCTTACTCTCACTCTTGACTCATTTCTTTCTAAACTGTTCTGTTAATCTAAATTGATTTTGTAGCTAATTGTCAAAATCAGGTGTAAATCAGGATCTTCACTTCTTCTTCTAGGCCTGGTTCTCAGCTCAGTCTTCTTAGTCATTGAGTGGTAGGTGGCTTCTTGCCCTCAGATACTTTTGACAGACTCAGACTCCTACTTTTGACAGAAGCCATCCCTCACTCTCTCCTTCAAAGTCTGAGTATTTCTTTGTGCCTCCCATAAAGTTCTGGTCTTTTTTGGTGATGAATACTTCAAAATCTTAGCTTGTTTGCAAAGCATGGAGGCCTGTGATGCCCTAAACTTATGTGAAAGTTAAAACTTTTTCAGGTCAGGTTATCAACTAGAGTTACTTTTCTAATTTTTCTTTGATGACTCAGATATTTCCAGTGAAGAGAATCAAATCTTCCCAACTTTTCCTAATTTCACTTTTTTATCATATAAGGTGGTATTGCATGGTGGGGAAAGACAAATTTTGAAGCCAGAGAGACCTGGGTTCCTAGCTCAGATAATTGTTGTGAGTTTTAAATTTATCTGTATATTTATCTGTATCATATCTTATCCCACTCTATGTGTCTATCTGAATCTATCATACCTTGCACTTAGTTCTCATAAATAGTAGCTAGCATTGGAAAATTGCATATCGTATTATTTCTGAGTATTTTAATGTCTGATTTGTACTTTACATGACATTTTATATCATATGTGTTTACTTATTACTTTTCTCATTCTTTTGCCTATACACAATGTCAGAATTCAAGAACAGTTATACTTAATCTAAGGCAGAAAACTTTGGATCCTTATAAAACAAAAATTGTTCTAATATTGCAGACAAATCCACATATCTTGCCCTAAAATAAAAGTAGAGAAAACTCTGAAAGCAGAGTCAGAATGGTAGTAGAATTTATTACTTAAAAGACAGAACTTGGCCAGGTTCTGCCATCTCTTATAGGTTCAATATGTCTCTACAGAATTCTTAGCTGCAGATAAAGTAATCTTGCTTGATTTATATGGCCCCATTTTAAGAAACCTACAGAAGGGAAGGTCTATACCAATTCTTTATCTTAGGCACTTTGTTGGCAGTGGCTTTGTGTCCAAAAAGATATGGGATAAGAGGATATAAAGGACTGTTCTCTCTATGCAATTTTCATTTGCTCAGTTCCTTTCTTAATAAGTAGTGATAGTTGCTGAGCTATATTAATCAGGGATTAAAAAAATAGTTTTCTTAGTACTTGAGAAAAGTGCCAGATTGATTGCCAGGAAGTTTGTGTCCTCTTAATGTAGCATAATTAACTAAATTCAGTTTCTTCTCTTCTGGCTTCTTATACCTATCAGAATTACGCAGCCTTAGGAAGAACTGCTATCAAATGTGAAAAGTCAATCCTTGCATTCCTTAATACCATGGAAGAGAAAAAAGGATGATTAAAGATTTAGACCTAGGGTAAAATTACTAAGAATTATTTATTACAGATTTTGGTTCTTAACCTTTATGGGTCACAGACCCTTTAGAGAAATTTATGAACACTATGGACACCTCTGCCCACTAAAATGCAAAAATAGATATAGGAAAAAATTCTGCACCTAATTTCCAAGATATTATGAATCCCTTGAGGCCCATCTAGGTTAAGAATTTAAGAGTGATTTCGTAAAATCATAGAACCTTAGAATAGTACCGGACTTTGGAGGCCATTTAGATGAATCTCCAGGTTAACTCAGTGTTTTTCGAACTCAGCTCAATGGACATTTGGACTGGATAATTCTTTGTTGTGCTGTACGTGTATTGTGGGATGTTCAGGGGCATCTCCTTTCTCTACTCACTAGATGCTTGGGTAGGGGCTGGGGATGGGGGCAGTCTTAACAATCAAAATGTTTTCAGACCAACTGCCTTGAGGGGAAAACATCTGATGAAAACTACTGGTCTAACTTAAAAAGCCTATGGTTTTAATAGCCAGTGATCATCTGGTCCCTAAGGGTATGTTTACTAACTCCAAACTGACACATCTGTTTAAATTTGAGTCTACAGAAAGCACAACCTTAGATAAGCCCTTGAGGGACTGTAGTTTATTTGGGAGGTGATCTTTGGAAGTCCAAGTGAGAGAGCAGCGAAAGTGAGACACAGAGAGGGAGAAAGCCAATGTACTTTGCATTAATGAGAGTGTTATCATTGTAGGCAACTGGGGCTTAGTTTCAATGAGGATTCGCTGATGAACAGTATAGAGACCATCTTAGCATTGTTCCACCAAAGGGGGAAGCTGAGATATTTATTTCTCATCTCCTAGCCCTCATTGATTGAAATTGCTCAAGTAGAATTAAATCCTCAGTATTCCCAGGCTGCCCTGCAGGTGGGCTCTGCTAGCTTCTGTGATGCTGGAGAAAATCTTCAGGCAGAGTAGCAGAGGGGAGGGTATTTAAAATGGGCAGCCGTCAGTTTGCAGAGCAACTGTCCACTGAACTCAGTGGCAGGCCAAGGGGATGTGGGATAGGTAATCAATGGCACCTGTGCAGCATCACATTTATGTTTCAATTATTATTATTTTTTGAGCTTATATTTGCTTTCTTGTAGCTAGAACCCAATGTCTCAGGTTGTTGGCTATAGCAGAGGTTTGCATACAAAGTTGGCCAGCTGCCTCTTTTTGTATGGTACATGAGCTAAGATTGTTTTTTAAAATTTTAAACTGGTAAAAAATGGGAAAGTAATATTTATGACATGGGGAAATTACATAAAATTCAAATTTGAGGTCCATAAATAAGGTTTTGTTGAACACATCTATATACATTAGTTTATGTGTTGTCTATGACTGCTTTCCTGTTACAGTGGTAAAGTGAGCGGTTACAACACAGACCATACAGCCTGCAAGGCTGAAAATATTTACTTTCTAGCTGGCCTATTACAGAAAAACTTGACCAATCCTTGGTCTACAACAATAGTGAATAAATCTATTTCCTTTTCCAAATGACAGCCTGAAAATGTTTCAAGACATTTCTTGTATTTCCTTCCTTTTTCCTTCCTTTTCCTGTTCTAGGATGAACTTTTCAAATTTCTTTAAATGTTTATCATGTGGCATCATTCCAAGACCCTTCATTCTCTTGGTTACCTTCCTTTACATACATTTCATTTTATCAAAATTCTTTTAAAATGTGGTTCTTAGAATGGAACATAGTTTATAATATGTGGTTTGAACAGTCAAAAGAATAGCGATTGTATCCCCTGAGTTGGGTATTATACTTTTTAAATGCAGCCTGACTCCATTAGGTTTTTGGAAGGCTCGTTACAATGTCATCTTATAATGAGCATTGAATCAACTAA
The DNA here is from genome assembly GCA_963575035.1 of Avahi laniger. Lineage (NCBI taxonomy): Eukaryota > Metazoa > Chordata > Mammalia > Primates > Indriidae > Avahi > Avahi laniger. The sequence continues at coordinate 3,158 of CAUYSK010049919.1, read as the reverse complement.
AATCCATTTTCACATAAATTGGTTTCAGTATAGGTATATTATTTCTTGACATTAAGTGTTCTTCTTTTTTAACTATTAGATTTATTCTTTCTGAAAAAAGTTTAATTGCTAGCAATCATTAAAAAATCTTATTTATTGACTTTAAGTATTTGTTAAACTTTAATATTCATTGTTATATATGAAAATCTTTGTGTTTATATTCAAGTGACCCTGATTTGGGATCTAGTTCATTCCTGGGTAACAAATAGCTGCAATAGGAAATCACTAGAAGTCAAACTTAATTTTCTATACTATTATAAAACGGGGTACTTTCAGCAGATGAAATGAGTGACCCTAAAGCTTTATTCTTTTGTAGTAGAATTATGCAATTGCATGCTTGTCATGGCCTAATGGTGGGTGTACAGTAATGTATTTCTCTGTTTTTTGATTTTGGACTTGACCATGTGACTTGCTTTGACAAATGGGATCAGTAGCAGAAAAGAAATGTGCTTGCAAGAGCAAGCATGCCCTCTGGGAGATTCTGATGGCTATTTTGAAAATAAAAAAAAAAACCTTCCTTAGGAAGGCACTGACCCACTTCCATGGAGCAAGAGAGTCTTATCAAAGGACATTCTTTTACTTCAAAGGAGAGAGCCTGGCAACATTTGCCCAGTATGATTTCAAAATTTCAAGGGATTCAAGAGTCATTCTTCCCCTTTTTGAGTGGCAGTGCTTATTGCAGTGATCCTGTCCCCATTTGACAATTATGGAATTTGTTTCTTTACTTCCCAGAGCTACAGACCAAGAATGGCTGCATTTGGACATGATGTAGATAAGGACTTAAGTCTGATGCTGTATCTGGGTGAATTTTTGAGTGTCTTGGGATAAGGATGAATGTATTTTGCTTATAGTAGGAGTCTTAGTCTGTTTGTGCTGCTATAACAGAGTGCCACAGACTAGGCAATTTATAAATGACAGAAATTTATTTTCTCACAGTTCTAGAGACTGGAAAGTCCATGATCAAAGTGATGGCATCCAGTGTCTGGTGACAGCTTTCTTGCTGGATTCTCATGTGGCAGAAGAGCGAAAAAGATCAAACACACTCTGGCAAATTACTTTTATAAGGACATTTATCCATGCATAAGGGCTGAGTCCTCATGACCTAATTACCTCTCATTAGGCCCCACTTCCTAATACTGTTGCATTGGGAATTAAGTTTCCAACACAAGAATTTTGGGGGATACAATAAGACCATAGCAGTAGGGATATGAATAGTTGTAAATGAGAAGGTGAATTGTGGCAGATTAAATTATTCACTCCACTTTTAAAAACTTTCTAATAGTAATATTATCATAGCCTAATGCAGTGGTTGACAATCTATGGCTTGTGGGTCAAATCTTTTTATTTTGTAAAGTCTTTAGCTAATAATGGTTTTTACATTTTCAAAGGCTTTTAAGAAAACAAAGAATAGCCTGCAGAAGAGAAGTATGTGGCTTACATAACTTAAAACATTTTCTATCTGGCCTTCAACAGAAGCTTGCCAATCCCTGGCCTAGTGGAAGGTGAATTGTACTTCCAAACTCTGGACTTTGGGCTATGCCATGTGACTTGCTTTGGCCAATGCGATGTGAGCAGATGTGATGTGAGCAGAGACTTGAGAAATGTTTGGGAGCAGTGCTTGATCTCTGGGATTTTTTTCCCTAAGATTTTAAATACTTTAAAGTGTAAGATATAATATATATGCAGAAAAACACATAAAACAAAAATGTACAGCTCAATGGTTCATTACAAAGCAAACAGCTATATAACTCTCATCCAGGTCAAGAAATGAATGTTGCCACCACTTCAGAATCCTATTGTGCCTCCTGTCTACCCCCAAAGGTAGCCACTGTTGAATATGTGTCATTGGCTTTCCAAAGTCAAATATTAATCAATATTTTTTCCTTCTTCCTGGACAGTGCAAGGATCTTAGTACCGGACCTTAGTAATCTTTTATTCAATTTAGTCCTTCCTGACTCGTATGTCATTTTTGTCATTCTATATACCTTTTAAATTCAATGAAACATTATAATTTTGTTTTACATTTAACATTCATTTGGATTTACCTACATATTTATAATTTTTATTGATTTTTATTTCTTTCCATGTCTGTGAGCTTCTTTCTGAGTTCATTTTCCTTTTGTATTAAGAGTTCCTATTAGTACAGGTCTGTTGGTGATGAGTTCTTAGCTTTTGTTTGAAAATATTTTTATTTTTCCTAAATTTCTGATGAATATTTTTCACTGAGTGTAGATTTCTAGGTTGGCAGTTATTTATTTTTTATTTTTGGTTTCTTTGTTTTCTTTCGAGAGGTCAATACTGGGTTTTCTTTTTTCTTCCTTTTTTTTTTAAACAAAATAACTACATTAAAATAAAATTGACAGTCAATAAAATCTACATAATTAAAATGTCTAATTTGATAAGTTTTGATATATGCCTATACCTGTAAAATTATTATCACAATGAAGTGTGCCCTTAGAGTGTGCTCTGCACCCATTAGTTGTGAGTTTACCCACCCCCCATCAACCTCCTCCGACCTGACCTATGCCTGATGAATATTACTTCCATGTGAGCACCTTAGTGTTGATCAGTTAGTATCAATTTGATGGTGATGTGGTGCTTGTTTTTCCATTCTTGTGATACTTCACTTCAAAGGTTGGGCTCCAGCTCTATCCAGGATAATATAAGAGGTGCTAGTTCAAAATTTTTTGTAGTTGAGTGGTGTTCCATGGTATACATATACCACATTTTATTAATCCATTCATATATTGATGGGTGCTTGGGTTGTTTCCACATCATTGCAATTGTGAATTGTGCTGCCATAAACATTTGAGTGCACATGTCTTTATTATAGAATGTTTTCTTTCCTTTGGGTAGATGCCTAGTAGTGGGATTGCTGGATTGAATGGTATTTCTATTTTGAGTTCTTTGCAATATCTCCAAATTATTTTCCACAGGGGTTGTACTAATTTGCAATCTCACCAGCAGTGTAAGAGTGTTCCTGTCTCTCCACATCCTCTCTAGCATTTGTTGTTTTGGGATTTTTTGATAGAGGCCAATCTCACTGGGGTTAAGTGATATCTCATTGTGGTTTTGATTTGCATTTCTCTAATGATTAGAGATGTTGAGCATTTTTTTTT